>SDVV010033669.1:0-11271 GCA_016164225.1 Gammarus roeselii
TCCCCCCCCCCCCCCCCCCCGGTTGGATCGTGACCCCGTGCGACCCGTGAACCAGTAGCTTTAGGGGGGTTTTACAACAAAAGCAGACCGTTAACTAAATGAGAACGAATCCGATTCCAATTTTATATTTACTGAAACATAAACATACAGGGTTGGCGCCGGCATAATTCAGGCATATACAGGGTTGGTACCGGCCTAATGTAGGCGTATACACGGTTGATGGCGACATATGCCGGGATAATGTAGGCGTATTCAGGGTTGATGCTGCACAATGTAAACACACACACGCACTCATTTGTATGCATGTACAGGATCGATTAACATCTGTAGCATTTTCCATCTTTAGAACAAAGTCCCTTGCTTTTTTTGTTACAAGATATTTAATGTGGATCAGCTTTAGGTCATGTTAGGGTAAAAGAACTTTTCATCCTAACCTAACCTTTTCTAACCAAGAATTATGTATTATCGTTCGACTTCTCATGTATACATATGATACTTATTCATCGCTTCATGATACATTTATATCCATCCTCTCCACTTGGCTCTACATTTGATCTATCCCTTGCAGTTTTGCTGTACACTTTCAATTTTGATCTAGTAAATTTCATTCATTTTCATGTGCAAATTACATCATTTGTTGCGATTGTTATACCTATTTTCAAATGATTCTTGATTTTTCGTGTTATTCACTCCCATCAAAACCTAAGCTAATCAAACCTTATGTATGGTATTCAGTCATTGATATATACATATGAAGTCCTCCAAACGACTCTAAATATCATTTTAACATACATGTTATTTATTTCGTTGTCACTCTCAACCCATATTAGTTAGCAGAGAGGACCCATTTTCAAACTTAGATGGATTTCATGTTACAAGTAATTCTTATTTGTATCCAGTTTCATACAAACGGACAAAATTGAAAGTGTATAACAAAACTGCAAGGGATAGATCAATTGTATAGTCAAGTGGAGAGGATGGTTATGAATATATCATAAATCGATGAATAAGTATCATATGTAGGCACGAAAAGTCGAACGATAATACATAATTCTTGGTTAGAAAAGGTTAGGGTAGGATGATTAGTTCTTTTAACCTATCACGACGTAAAGATGATCCACATTAAATATCTTGTAACAAAAAAAACAAGGGACTTTGTTCTAAAGATGTAAAATGCTACAGATGTTAACCGATCCTGTACATACATACAAATGTGTGCGTGTGGGTGTTTACATTGTGCCAGCATCAACCCTGAATACGCCTACATTATTCCGGCATATGCCGACATCAACCAAACGAAGAATTTTGCAAAGGCCGTTCTTTGTCAACGAATAATAGTATACCATAGACCATACGCTATACATTTTACCTGGGGTGAACCATATGCTGCACATCAATTTGATCAACATCTCCCTGAAGATACCCCAAGTACAAATATAAGTAATATACAACATGTATTCAAATTCAATTTTCTCTGACCTCTCTCAGGAAATGGTAATCATCCTAATATTCGAACCCAGAGAATGACAGTCACCCTCGTATCACTGCCATATTGATCTTACCAGCGTCCTCTGGAACAAGCTGAAACAAGGCATAACTCGCGCCTCGTCGAGTGCTTTGAAACTTATGTAGTCCTCAACAACATTTTGTGCGGCTACTCAAGTCCACTCCATGACAGATTATCTTGTACGACTAGGATTAGACTGTCGTCCGAGAGGAACATAGGATTTTTTTTTCGGCGTTGCATAGCATATGGCACTATCTGGTAATATGGTTTCACGAGAGCTCTTCATCACGAAGACCGAGGAGGACTTTCTCACGTTATATCTGAAATGAGGCCCAAATCAAATCACATTTTATCTAAAAAAAATTCAGAATCGTACCATTAATGTCAAGGTTGATGATACTCAGTCGTCATCTTATCGCCAAGCAGGTGAGTTATTTCCGAGTAACACATTTGGATGAGCAAATTAGTTTTTTGTCACAATTTGTGTCCCTCAGGGGTGTCATTGTGTCACTCTTTTTATTCTTAACATCGATCAGCTAGCTGACATCTTCACTCGCACGGGCAATGGATAGGTGCTCCACGTTTTGGCGCAGTCCTGATGCTCTTCTCACATTTAATGTCGCGTTAATAAATTGGGTGGACATGGATGGGGGAGGGTGCAGCAATTATGTTGCAACAGGGGTACATCAGTGAAAGCCGTCTTGCTCTGCTGCTGACACTGATCTCGGACCTCACTCCTGACTTCAAGTATGCGATGCGACTCCTAGCCCGACCTCGCAATTCATGCATCTTGCCGTTGGCTAACCTCTCTGGTGATTCAGCACTACGCCTGCGCTGTATATGTATCAACTACATCTCCTCCTAGTAATTAGATTATTGGATAAGTGGATCAGTGCTTATTTATGCATAGATTTACACTTTTGCGTAACTGAAACATGTAAACGTATTTTACTAGCCATCAGGAATGATCTTGTGATTCTGCATTTATACAGAAATATGACTGAGAAGATAGAGAATCCGCTACACAGCTGTTAAGTCAGTTGCTGCAGTGATTCGGATCAAAGTGTATGTTAGTTCTTGTCAACATGGCCTCATCTTCTAAGAAAAAAGAAGATGATAAGAATCTTAAGCTGCTACGTGAATTGGCATCGCAATCTGCCAATAAGTTATGTTTTGATTGTGAACAGAAAGGGCCAACCTATATAAACATGACAATAGGCTCTTTTGTGTGTACGTCCTGTTCTGGCATATTGTAAGTTTAACTTTTCGTTCACAAGTGTCCCTTTTTTTTCCGCAACCCTCTCATCTACGTTAAATTAGTTTTTGATGTTTCTATAATATTTATTCGTTTGTTTCTGAGAACTAATTGCAATGATATTTGATATTTATTTAATCGTTAGATATGATTGAGGCTGGATAATCTATTAGCTATTTGGAAGAAATTAGTTATGATTCTGAGATCTGCACAATTTGGGACAGGGTTGAGAACATTACGTGCGTGTTCATTGCTGAATATTAAGAACGGAACCAACTGTGCACCTCAGAAGCTGAGGTTGGCACATCTAGAGCTTGCGTGAGCTTGCAGAGTATCTTAGTTGAGTTAAGAGAGCTACTTTAACCAGACACTGGCAATATATACACAGTGGAGAGCTAGAGGTGCGTAGGTCGCGCAATGGATTGAATAAATAATTTGTGTAATGTTTGATATGACGGCACGTAGACACAAACATCTTTCACCCACCTGGCGTCCTACTAAATTAATTGTAACGTATAGATGATACTCTTTCCTTTTGTGTAAAAAAATCAAAATTAACAATCATTGTTAGTTTGTATTAAAAATTGCCGTTACTAACAACACATGTTCACATATCTCCCGACCACACGACTGATGACGGTAATGCGTAATTTAGCACTTCGACTCCGCTGTCTGTTCAATGAATGTTGCAGCAAACTTGTTTGCCAAACTTGTGTCACATCCATGTTTGTTTTTATCTAGTGTCAAAATGCAGCTACCTATGTTCAATTATTGTTCAAACCATGCAAGGAGTAATTTAATATATCAGTCAAGCTATTGTTGCATTCATACTAAACACTGATGCACTTCATCTTGACTAATATTACATGTTGTTTGTAAATTGCTCATTCCTTGTTCTCTTGCCATAATATGCAATATTGGTTTTTGTTTGTTTCTCTTAGTATTGACTGAGGATTGTCAATCCGGCGTGTCCGGTCGAAGAAATTAGCTACTAGTTCTTCAATGATGGTGATGTGCAGTGGTTAGAAATTTTGGTGTCAGGTTGAATTGATACGCTTTGAAGGAAATTGTAGCAGAACAAATAATTTCAAGATTTGTTCATGTGCTATGTACTGTTTCTGCATGCAATATTCTGGAAAGGTGTCTACACATGGACTTCATATCAAGATTTCACATGCGCATGGAATAATTCTTATCAATGTTTGCGTGCGCTGCCCGCCAAATTGTGCAAACTGGCCCAGACTGGAAAATTTCACTGGAGGGAACATCAAATATGCCAGAGTGTTTGGTAATGTGGGCTTCCAAATATTAAACGGGCAATAGAGAATTCATTTTAATTATGGAAAGTAGCTTTTTTGGTTTTAGGAACATTAGTTTTGTTGAAAAATACATCAAGTGCATGGTCAGACAGCAAAACCTTGTGTGGCTGAGATTTGTGCAGAGTAAAAATTGTTCTGTTCTATGCTGCACAATTATCTCTCTGCCCTCCTAATTAGGTAATGTTATACTTTGATCATTCATATTACAATAATAGCGTCGACCGGGGTGACTCCCCGCATTTTGGGCATACTTTGAAATAACTCGAAAAGTACGCGACCGAGAAACTTTGTATTTACGGTGTGTATAGCTACTATTATGACCATGAAGCACCATAAGTTTCAACATTCTATTGTTAACCGAAAAAAAAGTTATTTACAAAAAACCGTGTGGTGAGCTACAACCCCAAATCGGGGGTGACTCCCCGCACCCCCCATATATCAATAATTGAAACTCAACTTGAAAGTTTGAGAATACCAATAGATAGAGCGTGCCTATATTAGTCTATATCAGTTGCTTAAAATAAAATTTTACGTTGAATATTACGTGTG
The DNA here is from genome assembly GCA_016164225.1 of Gammarus roeselii. NCBI lineage: Eukaryota > Metazoa > Arthropoda > Malacostraca > Amphipoda > Gammaridae > Gammarus > Gammarus roeselii. The sequence goes on from SDVV010033669.1 coordinate 4,631, forward strand.
ACAGGTGTTTCTGATGCTCGTCTTTTGCTGCCGTCATACCTGACTGTCGAATGATTTTTTTTCCGGATTTCGCTGCAGAAAACAAAGTTTTTCTTCAATAATTGCAATCCAACTTTACTGGAAGTCATTTCTCCACATCCTAAACTAATTATGACCCTTAATGACCTAAAGTATCAGTATATGAGCAAATATTGCAAAAAACAATCTTTTTAATATTACGATACAACATGTAAAAAATGTATTTTGTCAATTATATAGCAAACTTATTGCATTAACATTAATACAAGTCATGCTAGGTAAAGGATTGTTGTCTCAATATGAAAATGCTATAAAAAATTGTTCCTGAGCATTAGACATAAGTTAACACTTAAGCCTAGACATGTCACCATGTGGTAAAAAAATCGGGTCATTATAAAATTAGTTAGGCATATTGAAATTAGCTGTGGTGTCATTATTGTGGGTCATTTACTTCCAAATGTCATCATATGTGTGTAGAATTGCATTTGATTACATTTCATTGAAGAAAAACGAAAATATTTAATAACAAAATAGGTGCGGGGAGTCACCCCCGATTTTTTTTCACCTGGGGTGACTCCCCGCAGTTGTGTATCTGTGTATATCTACAAAAGTCTACATTTTTTCCCAAAATTATCCTTACGCAACAAACTACACTATATTCCAAGTATCACCACCAAATTTGGCCCTAATCCAATGGAAACTCTAGCCACAGCATCAAAGTTTGCGGAAGGTCAATTTTTCCAAACCAAAATTTTCGGGGACCTGAAAAACACACCTTCACTTTGGCAATTTTTCATAAATTCTGTGCGCATATCAAATTTCTATAAGTAGCTGATACTTACTAACAAAAACCTGCTCTTTCAAGCCCCGTAGTCAAACGGTGACATTTCCGACGTCTTGGTGCCCAAAAGGGGGGTGCGAGCAGTCACCCCGCGTTTCCGACTGCGGGGAGTCACCCCGGTTGACGCTATATATATTTTGGGTAGTGAAATAACTAGCTTTCATATCTTCCTGAGATGTGTATGCCATTGTTTCAGAAGAGATTGAAATTATATATACAAAGCAGTTCAGAGTCTGGAGTCAGTAGCTCAGATTTAAACCATCATATTTCCAGCTATTCAAATCCATAAATAAAACATGCCTCTTTAGAGAGAAGTGCTCTACATTGTGAAAAATGTGCATACAATTCTGATAATGTGCTTAACAACAGCCACAGCTGTTAATATAGTAGCAATTATAACAACACTTGCCATTACTAATTTTGCCCTATTGGCTATATTGCCCTATGTTGCCATATTTAGCATTGACAAATGCCTTGAACTTGCTTGCAAAACCAGAAACAGTCCCAGTTCCCACCAAAACTCATGAAATCAAATAATGTCAGAAGCAGGTTGGCAGATTAGCTAGGCTAAAAGAATTAAAATAAAGTATATATTGCTCAGATCATCCATCAGCAACTGTTGAAAAATTCTGGGGCAATCAGAGTCAATAGCAAAGGCAGGCAAATCTTCCATGCCAGGACACTTGTTATGGGTTTCTATCTATTAACCTCCTAATGAATTATTTGTGGTAAGACAAGATAAAACTCACAATTGCTAGGGTTTTTTAATCAACGGGTCAGTAAAATCCTAACATACTTTACTCTAAATGGATCTAAGAGCCTGCACCAAAACTCAACTTTAGGTCCTTCTGCGGTGACTGCCAGTGTTTGTCTGATGTTGTCCGCTCTCTTCCTGGCTAACTGTTCCCAATCACTCGAAATCCCACAAAAAGGGGAGGCGCCTTGCATTAATATGTGAGATTGGAATTGTCCAATGAGAACACCTCCACCGTTTGCTAACTGCTAAAGGGCGTGTCCCCTGGTTTAGTTGTGTCCCATTGGCACCCAAGTTATTTTAGCCTTAATCCTGAAGCAGGCACAAAAATGCCAACCTCTCCACTTGATAGACAGGCCCAAATGGCATACACTTATGATAGTTCTTGTGCGAGTAACCTAATCCGGGGGCTATCTGAAGAAATACACATAACATAGATTTATAGCTAGGTATCAATGTAGCTACATATCAACACGGCAGTCATTTAGTACAACAAAAACCATCCTTCACTCACAATAGCTTGTTATTAGTACTACCCATATTAATAATTGTCAACTATACTTCAGTCGTACAATTACATAAGAACACATACATTGAAACTCTGTACTCTTTTACACTCTGAGACGTCTTGCCGCTCTAGCCTGGGGTACAGGAATGTCAAGTGGTGTGCGGTTTGGTATCTTACCCAGGGCCTGTAGCCGCTGAAAGCAGCAACCATACATAGATATATATAAACCATTATGTAAGGTGTATAACACACATTCGGCGCTAAACACTCTTCTTAATGTCCGTTTCACAAGCTGGCATCAAGAGTTAGTAGGCATGACCATGCATTCAGGAGGAAACTGGAAAATACTCCTGTAATTCTATTTTGTCGTCAAATAATCTCTCAATACTTGAAGAAGTCAGACCTCAAAGGCATACCCTTCTTTGAGAATAGATGAAGATGCCTTCATCCAGGGACATAATCAAAAGTGACTAATTCATTCACATTTGTCGTCCACAAGGGGCCTATTGCTTATAGCAAGAAGCAATTATTTGCTGGCCCATAAGCCCTTCCCTCAACCTCCCTGACATGCTGGTGGAACCTCAACTCTCAACTGATAGTTTAACTCCTAGATCTTGGTCTCTTACCTTTGTCTCTTACCTTTTGCAGCCCCCTCCAGCAGGACCACAGCAAGTGAGGAGCAGCAGAGCCGGGGGAGGCCAGCACAGCTATGCGCGCCAGCATGCTATTGGGAACAGCAATGTTAACACAGGTATAGGAACTGGAATTAGTGCGCACTATTGGCCATCACATGACCCATCCGCATGAATGACAAAAAAAATTTATAAACAAATAAATTCTAGAACAGCACACTGTACAGCAAAGAAGCACACGAAGAAGCAACACATCAGGACAGACACAAACACACACCCACATAAACACGCACCACAACCCACCACTCCAGCATCATAGCAAAAAGCAGACAAATCCAAAGCCAGGACGCCAAGACGCTGCAGTAGAACCCGCCCCAACCTAAACAAACTCAAACAGAATATCACCCAAAAACTCCGCAAGCAATCTCTTGAATGCAGCCAGGGAATCTGACTCCACCACAAAACTCGGGAGGCTGTTCCACAACTGAACACATTGTGCTCCAAAGAATCTCCTCATGATGTCCGTATTACAAGCCGGCATCAAAAGCTTGTAGGGATGACCCCGAGTCCTTGCATCAGAAGCTCTCCGAAAAATACCCCCAAGGTCGGCGCCCTCATCCAACCTGCAGATGATCCTCCAGTATTAAATAAGGTCCGCCCTGAGAAACCTTCCTTTTATAGAAGATAAGCCAAGTTGCTTCAGTCTGGAAAAGTAATCCAACTCAGCAAGACCATCCACATTTCTTGTCCATCTCCTCTGCACAGACTCAAGCAATCTCAAATCCCCAAGAAAACCCACATTCCACACTGACGAACAATAATCCATGAAAGGCCTGATGTGCATCACAAAGACAGACACCATGAAGTGAGGACTAGGGCAAACGGTGGATCTCAGCAGGCTGCTGGCCAATCCGGAAGCCTTACCCACCACCTCTCTGACATGATGGTGAAATTTCAGTTTTACATCAACCACCACACCAAGGTCCCTGTGGGATTGAACAAACTTCAATGGAATCCCACTCAAGAAAAACAGAGCCAGCGGATTCTCATCAGTCCACTCGGCAAACCCACAAGCGAACCTCAACACCACACACTTCTCCGAGTTCAGACTCAAGTTCCAAGACAAGGCAATTGCGCCAACTGTATCCAAATCCGACTGCAGACTTGACACACCAGCAACCGCAGACTCCTTCACCCTCTTGTACCAAAGGTACAGCTTGTAGTTGTCAGCAAATGCCTTAAAAGAACATAGCACTCCATTTGTAATGTGATTAATATAGATCAGAAATAGCACAGGGCCCAGCACAGAACCCTGCGGCTCACCACTAACCACCTCTCTCGACTCACTACAACACCCACCAACAGCAACCCTCAGAGAACGACCTGCCAAAAACAAACAAATCCAGCCAAGCAAAACTGGCCCAACTCCCACCTCCCTCAGCTTGTGAATCAGCACATCATGAGAAACCACATCGAATGTCTTTAGAAGAATCAAGCAGCACAACATCCACAACAAAGCCATCATCCACCCAGTCTGAAACATCTGAATAAGCTAAGAGAAGCTGATCCCCAGTAGACCGAAATTTCCGAAATCCAAACTGGTGAGGGGAGAGAATCTCATTTCTCTCAAGAAACTCAACCAGACCGGAAACAATAATGGTGAGTGGACAAAATTCAACTCATTGATGCTCCACTCTTGTGAAACCTCAAGATAATCTCATCACTACCCACTTATCTTGATTCAGTTATGAGCTCTATGAGGCTGCTGCAGGCCTGCAGGGCTGACAACATCCAGGTCTCTCTGAAGAGCAGATACAGCAGGAAGAGCAATCACTCCTTCCCTTTTATCTGCAGGTCTCTTAGAAGAACAGATACAGTTGAAAGAGCTATCACTCAATCTTTTTTATATCTAAGGTGCAACTTGTAGTTCTTAGCATTATACTGGTCCTTGATCTCAAAATCCGTGTTTGCATTAATGCCCTCGGCAAGGACTGACTCCCCTCCCCAGTCTGGTACATTATGCGGCTTGCTTCAAAGTGTTTCCCCATCTTGCTTTTTCTTGCTCATGCAAAGGCTAGCCCCTCCTAACAGTGACATTGTCAAGAATATCACTATTGATAGCATCTTAGAGTCCTCTTTTACCTTTTCTATCTTAGGCGAGGGCTGACTCCTCCGCACAGAGTCAAGTCCATTACCATGGCAAGCTTCAGCGCAGAAGAGATTGATCAGCTGCGCCACCGCGGCAACCATGTAAGTACCTTAGTTGTGGTAGTATATATGCATGGGTATAATAACATGTTACCTAACTCTTTATTTAGAGATTTTTACCTATGAGTGAAAAAGTAGCTAAACTTAGCAATTAACAATAACCCCATTGAGAAATTGTCTTTCACCCATGGCTGGGAGTTTTTGTTTCATGCAATGCTATTGCTTTTTTGTGCAGAATGATGAGTGTCATGAAACATTTGATAGAGATTTGTACTATGATTCCAAGAAGGTGTCTATTTCTATCTGTTCTAATGCCTGGGCAAAAATTGTGACTCCTCCTGAAGTTGCATAATTTTCATTACAGGCAAAACTTATTTTCATAGTTTTTTTGGAACATTGTGATCTATGGATGTTGTTTTTTAATTGAATAAATTTGATTGCAAGAATTACAATTTGTTCAATTTTATTTCTTATGATCAATTTTGTAGCTTCTGCCTTCTGTTAGCTAACAAAAACACAATGGTTATTTGAAGGCAATCTACTCTGTTGGGTTGACTGTAGTTATAATATGATCACTTTTCTAACATCTTCATTGGTAAAATAGTTCTGTGCTTGTGTCCTCCTAAAGGAAACATATTCTGGCTTCTTGTTAAGGTTCCTTCTCAATCATTAACTGTCCAGCTACCTACCTACCTGAATATCTACTTATTTCCAAACCTAATTATCTATACCTATATTCATTTGTGGGGATTTTATTTGGCTTCCAGAGATTCCCTCCTGTCTGATTGAAGTCATCATCATGAAATGATATCTCATGATCTCATGCTCTATAAAAAAAACATCTCATGAATGTGGAAGAACCTAATATTAGTTTCCCATATTTACTCTGCCATTGATGATGGTTTAGGAACATCAAAGCCATCAGTTGGTGAACTTGGCTAACCATTTGTTTTCCAATGACTTGTGTTGGCTCATCAAGTAAGCTGAATGTCAATCACCTTTTACAGGGCTCCCCTGAATCAGTAGATAAAATAGAAGAAGTCAGGCAATTCAGCAGTTTCCTTGACCAATTTATTAGCTATTAATACTTGTATTGTTTTATTTTGAGTGATGCTGAGGATTATGGTTAGAGGTAGTCAATTGGTGCTAGTAGTTAATGGCGATGGGTGTTACAGCTCTTCATTTATCAATCAAACTCTTCACAAAGCCATCGTTATTATGTTCCTTAACTTTGGACCTCTTTTCCTCCAATTGTTTGCTTCAATGATGACACTAACAAGCCTCTGTTCACCCCTCGGCCAGTACTGCCGCGCTGTGTGGCTAGGGCTGCTCAAGAACGCCCCCTTGCCGGGCGGAGGGGGGCGCACTTCCGACGAGAATAGGCTCCGAGACACGCTCATCGACAAGTACGAGAAGAAGAGGTCAGTGCAGAGGGCGATATATAGGAGTAGATGGATTTATTTATTTATTTATTTATTAGCGAATGAATAATGAACATGTTTTACCGACAATGAATTCAATGTTACTCAGTTTTTAAGGGAACATTTATGGTACATTGATTTGGTACAATGATTTGGGAAAATTCTGACTACAAAAAAATTGGTAAAGAAGCATTTCTGATTCATTCAAGCACATACATAGCATTTCTTTCCTGCTTTGTATTCATATATGTATGTAAAT
>SDVV010033670.1:0-11271 GCA_016164225.1 Gammarus roeselii
GGAGAGGACTTATGTGATCTCGTTTTCTGTGACTACCATCGCATGTTATTCTTGCCGCAAAATTTATACAACGTTGCACTTTCTCTCTTTGAATTTTGGTGCATTTCCCCCAAATTGAAAGACAGTAGTTAATGTGAGAAAATACTAAAGCGTGGACAATCAGTAATCTTGATTTGAAGTCCAATTCTTTTTTTTGCAGAGTTTAGGAACAAAAGTGTTCCATTCATTTTGGAACACAGAGTAGTTACGTGGTGTTTGAAGGAATTACGAATAGGCTCTCCAGCCTTGCTTACGATAAGGATTATTTCGGACTACTTGAGTCAGATCGGTGTAAAATGAAACACGTCTGATTCATTTCCTATATTGAATACACCACGAAGACAATTCGTAACCATGGTTTGGCAAACAAAAATAAACTTTCCGGCCTATCATTTCATGGCAATATTTGAGTGCAAGTTATGGATATTCGATGGATTTTTATGAGTACTTCTCATGACCCACTGCATCTTTGAAAGCCCTCACCCACAAACACTTCACTAATTAAGTCACCTGTTAGATGGAAAAATATGTTTTCATTGGAATTGTTTTTAATCACTACTATAATTTGATTGAGACTCAATAGCACTGGTCGTTGTCAATTGCTCGTCTTTTTAAATCAAGGATAATATAATCCTATCTTAGGATTATAAATAATCCAGCTGAGTATCTGGGTAATGTTGCCCGCATTGAAAATAGATATAGCCCACAGTAAAAACGAGATCAATTCTCCTCAATTTTTTTTTTCAATTATTTAGGGAAAAATATTTTTTATTACCTGAGACATAATGACAATTCAATTGTATTGCCCACAGTAAAAAATGGGTCTATTCTTCCATAAAAAATTACATTATTTAAGAAAACGTCTTTTATAATTACCTATGACATAATGATAATTCAATTTTATTGCAGAACATCTGTTTACAATAGAAATTACTCATTTTGGACAAATGAACATACATTCAATTTTCAACATCTTGCGAAATTAAATGCCACATGTATCCATTAACAAAAATTGTTGCTCACCATCGTTTCGATTAGTTCACCCATAGAATACGCATTGATAAACAAGAGCACTATATTAACTACGCATTATATTTTTAATTTCTGTGAAATATTTTAAGTTTTTTCTGTTCTCTAAATATGTAAATTTAAATCGTATGTGAAACATTTCCATTATGGTCAAGTAGTATTCTACTCATATGACTTGAAAAGGACAATGATTGCCACAGCCACAATGATCTGGTGCTGTGCAATTCAAACTTCCGTTTCCAAGCGTATGTTTACGACAAACAGTATCTGAACGTTCCGGAATGACTAAAATTGTGATCTATGCAAACAGTACTGTGACCCAGTTTTATACAGCTTCAACTCTAACAAAGAGAACTCTAAATTCAAGGCCACACTTGGATGCAGCAAGATAAATGGTAAGCCCGAGAAGAGAGCTTCTATATTAGTAATTTATCAATGTTTCTGTAGCAAAATTGACTTCACAATTGCAATCGGAGTTGGGAGAGCGGTCTGAAATTATGGTGTTCTAACACCCAAGGTCGTTAGTGCATTGAAATTCGATAATAAATGGCTATACTTTTGTCAATACTGTATGAATTATTACTTCAAAGAACATCCCAGAACATCCGGGGATAAGAAATCGATCCCAGGTATGTAAAACGTCATAAAAAACAACCGGTACCCCGTGTTCTGGATTTCAGTGTTACCGTGACAGAAGTCGTAGTATTCGCAATTTATAAAACCTTGAGAAATCCTGCGTACAAATGGGAGTTGATTAATCTTTGTCTACATAATTCATTTTCACTAATACTATCTATGTAATAACCTCAGTTAAATCAACCCACAAAGCTAATTCCGGTTGAATATTTTTCCCATCCCCCGACCGAACATGTCGATGAGATGCGGTCGGCCTGATGCCGGCCTAATGCCGCAAACGCATGTTCTCCTCACATTGCACTGCTCTTCATTTGCCTGAAATAATGTCCAAGCGTGCCTGAGAGAAAATCTCGAACAAGGAATCAAATGCGGCTTCTAAAACGAAGAACAGTCGATTGAAAATCGTTTAATGACATAAGAGGGTCCTGACAATTTTAGAAATCTCGAATTATTATTGGACGCTGGAGATGGCTGACGAATTAGCAGATGAATACTTATATATCTGATGAATCGAAGAACCAAATTAACTTTGGCTATTTTCGTAGTCATTCGAGGGGGTGACGAAGTTTTCTGCTTCTAAATATAAGAGATAATGAAAGTTTTCCATTGTTACAGAAAAGTAATCGCGTTCAGATTGCCGCATTGTTGAGTATCATTCTTTTTGCGATTTATTCTAATTAGTAATCGCACATACTAAGGAACTTATTGTACCTTCATGGTGTTGCAACGTGTAACGAATGATTCATGGATAGCTTTGTGATGAAAACTATGAGTCAACAATACCAGTGTCAATGTTTTCACGACTTATATAATACCTTCCATTTTCTTGTCCTATACAGTCGTCGGGAATAAAGGATTTTGGTAACCATAGCCAGAGAAATATCACATATCACCGGTAACGCAATAAACGCACACCCGGGTTTAGTTTTACGGGAACGGGACACAAAAAGGTTAGATTAGGTTAGGTTAGGTGAAAACTTGGAATGTGCTCCATGGGCGTATACGCTTTTCAGACGGGGTATGTTGGCGAGGGCGGAGACGGAGTCGGAGAACATGCGAAATTGAAAGTTTGAAAATATTGTGTCTCTAAAAGTTCAGGGCAAAGTAAATTCAAGGTATTGATTCCGTCATTCATGATTAATAAAATGAATATATTCAACACAACGAAATTAAATAAGTTGTCTCTCTTATAAAGGCCACCTTGTGCTCTTAACGTTGATCACGTTCTGAACTTCTCAAAAAAAAAAATCAGATGTTTTGTCTCTGGTATCACATTTTTCTCAAACATCGTGTCTTGCTTGACCCAGACCACCGAACTAACGTCGGTTAGATGGCGGAACAGGAATCGGTCGGATAGATAGCGTCTTTGGACCATGTTCTGAGGACAGGCGCAAACAAATGGTTCAAAGTGTTGACAGGAGAACATGGCCTGGGAGGGTTGAAAGGACAGAAATAACCCAAACGTTTCTTCCTTAAAAATAACATGAGCATTATTATATGTGATGTGGGTTCTGTTAGCCATTGCAGCTACATTTACCTGTAGGTACGATACAACGTTTTTATTTTATTTTACTGCAGCTAATTTGAAAAAAGTACTTACTCAGGATTATTCAATATTAATCACCATTGTGAAATAGAAAATTAATATAAATCAGTGAACATAAGGCACTTCAAATAGGTTGAATTGAATTACAATGCTTGCATGTCCTAGTGTTGTTATTGTCAGTTATTCTCAATAAAAAATAATAGATTACAAAATAATTCATTAGAAATAGAATAGGTTACATCTTTCCGACGATCAAACATGATTGACTATCTTCAGTCTCATATTGCCATCCTCACCTTATAAGATTGGAAAACAATTTCATAACATTTATAACAATTTTATTCGGGAGGTTAATTGCCCTCAAAAATAATATTTTTATAAGGAGACACCCCTCCATTGTATAGCAAATGCAGTCAGATCAATAAGAAAACTTCGTCGCCCGAACTGGGGCTAAAAAAATAAAAATAAAAAATATAAAAATAAGGATTGCTAGACACGGCGGGGGAGCAGTAAAAAAGCTGTTGACACCAAACGAAGTGCGCAAAGGAAGTAATAACGGGAATTATTCATAAGTAATGTTATTATTTCGTGAATTTCTTCTAATATTTACCTATGAAGTCAGTGAAGGAAGGATCATTTATGTATATATAGTTGATTAGTGAATGAATTGCTGCAATCGATACATAAATACCCGTTTTATTTTATCGTGCTTATTACCGGAACAAAGAATAGAGTTGGACACTAATTTTGACACTAATATCATAGTGTTGAATTTCTTTTTGAATGCATTACGGCTTAAAACAGCACAGAGGGAATCTGTCGATAGTCTCATGAACATAATGACAACCAGTGAAGCTGTTTAATAACAAAACTCATCAATTAAATGTTATGCATGAGTGATAAATTATTATTTATGAAAATAAACCCGACACACCACAACCAACGCCCACTATTAGTATACACCTAAACTTATCCAGCAAATACCCTTTAAATAGAACCATTTACAATAATATTTGAGGGAAGAGCCGTCTTTTCCATTCGAACCGATCTGGAGTTTGCTGACCGTACGTCATTCTGTCAGAATTAGGCTCCTCACGACCTTAGTTCATCCGCTTTGCAATTACTATGGGGGATGGTGAGGATTTGATGGAACATAACATTGCTTCCTACGAACCTGAAGGAAATAACGAAAAAACTCGAGTTGAAACTACGGCCTAAAAGATAGGCCGCTATGTCTGTCTCTTTTATGAGTTTTCTAAAAACTGCTGTGAAAATGACGCCCCGTAGATGGCCCAACGCAGAATCCCTGATGAAAGACCTTCGTTGACCCGGCATTCTAAACTCAGTCATCGTTGTTACAAATTCATTCAGATTTCGCTAAGTCATTTCAGCGAGAAATGTTATTTCCTACTGATGATGTGTTCTCACTAAGTGTATTTAATACACAAACAAAGGAACAGAATTCGTTTACCTTCATGTCAACTTCGACCCATTATATGAATAGCTTGATGGAATTAACACGCTGCTAGATAAAAAAACATACATATAAGATGAGGTGAAGCACTAATCCTAATACAGACTTCATCTGTTATGTAATTTTTACTAATTAATGAAATAAGCATTTTGTTCTCATTTTCAAATTAGAACTAATTCCATCAGCCCCCATTTGCGAAATTGTAAACCCAATTTAGCCCCATACATTTGTAATATCCCATCACGAAAGAAAGGTTTTTGACACATATTCACCTACATAATTCATCACACAGAATAATTGAAAATAAAACAACACGCTACTAGACATCCAGCGATGACTCCAAATGACAGGAAATTATTCCCATCCTGAACTCGTAAATTGTTGATCCAGGAGAAGGCATAGTCAAATTTGGAAGGGGTTGAAATGATCGAAATGATAACGTGTTAGATGGACTCATTTCGAAAACTCTAAAAGAGGTTTGTCAGCAAGACGATGGGCAAAAACTTTGCGTAATCAATAGAACTAAAAATTCTTCGTCATCATATTACTCGGATATAAAATAGTAATGTTAAATGCATTTAAAAAATCCCTCCCTCGTTATGAACTGTATTGAAGGTTTTCAGGTCGAGTCATTGTGTAATATCTTCATATTCCAAAATATTATTGATCGATAAACAACATATACAATGTGCGAAGTGTCGGAGTTATTTTATCTTTAACAGCGTTGTAATCACTGGGAGGAATAAGTTAAGAAAAATTCAATCCGTGTTTTTGTTGGAATTTATTTGATCAGGAAAAACTTTATTTTCCGGTGAAAATTTTCAAGACTTTATTTCTGGACTGAGTCTAAGAGGCTTGCGAACAGCATTAAAAGTTTGTGGAGGAGAAGACACCACAAGTGCTTGAGGTTTGAAACCGTAACATATGACATTTAAAAATGGAATTGTGTCCTTATACAATAACTGAAATATTCAAACATCAGAGGACTTGAATAACATACGCCTTTTTTGTATGAACGGCCTTTTGGACGCCCAAATTTGATTCACTTTCCTTACTTGCATTTTAATCGGTACCAAAACATCACCTAGATTGTGTTTAATTTTATTTTTCAAAACAACTTTGCCACTCGTCCATATTTCAAGACAAATCGAAATCGATGACATAAGATTTTTTAGAACTATTTTACTAAATTATAATTTGTTCGAACCGACAGTTGTTTATACAAAGATTAACGATACGATTCCACGAAGCAGTAAAGAATCTTAAAGGTGCACTTGACTTGGAAATTTTCACCATTTCTTTTGGCTAGGTTTGTGTTAGTGTTAAACAATCTGTTGATACTTCTTCAGAAAGAGCTCTGTAGAAAAAAAATGATTGAAAAATATCCTAAGGAACCTCATTTTCTCGCCCAAGGAAAATTCTGTCAATTTGCCACGCAGACGCGTTCAAGTCCCTGTGATTGAACTATCACGAGAATGAGCACAACGTATATATTGTTTGGAAGCCAAACTATTCTATACCAACAATCACTTCTTCTATGGCGCTGAATAGTACTAGTACTAGAACGCGTTCACACAAGCAGAATAGCAAAATGTTCTTCTTATTCAAAACACAGGTCATTCGTGTGCATTTCTTCAGATGGTAATTGTTAATACGCTCCAGAAATTATATTCGACTATTTTGACGATTTAAATGACTATCATGTTATTAAATGGACCCTATTCCACCGATATAAATTGTAAACAGAATTTCGGTAGCGCAAAATCGAGTGCACCTTCAAATGTGAAAAAGAATATGTTAGCTCCCATCAAAACGATTGAGTACTTGATTGCATACAAGGATCCGGTATAAAGTAAATGTACTAGAGTTAATTGTTTGTATTTTTCTTATAAATCAGGAAAAAATCTGAGATCAACAAAATGTAGTATTTTTTAATCAATTGCAGAATTACATTGTTTTTTATTCAGTTGCATAGGCTGTGCTTATTTCTTGCATTAAAGCCGCTTTGTACGCAATTCCCACGGGGGACATTTTCGTCGGCCTGGACACACGAGTTTCGTTTACGGGCAAACCGGTCTCCTTTCTCTCCTGCCACCGGAAATCGATCAGACTTTAAGGCTCCTTTATATTTAATGCACAGTGCTGGAAGTGCGACCGGTATTGAGAAGAAATTTTGTGCCGCATTAAGCTCCCATGCAACGGTATTAAGTGTGGACTTATTGATGATTCTAACTCCCCTTTGTGGGGGGCGACAGGGTGGGAAGAACATTCAACTATAAGTATATACTCTAACTGTAGGTAATCCAAATATCATTTGGATATAATTTATTATTAGTATTTTAATGTGGTATGAATGAATAATTGAGTTTATGTGAGAATTTTTGTAATGTGTTATTCATGAATAGTATAGCTTTCTATGTAAGAATTTCATTACAAAAAATTAAGCAAGCCCACATCAAAATGTAAAATTGGACACTTTGGTCGAAGATCATGGAATAAATCATCATTTATCAAGCTGCGGGCAATGACATGACTTCATAAGCGAACAAGATGTTGTAAACAACTTGCAGAAAAAACATTTTTCAATGTACTAATTTTTAGACAAATTGTCTCATATGTAAAATTCTGACTATTGACGTTCTGCTTCGTATGGGCCGCTCTAATTTATTTTTTATTCGTTTGAGAGGTATTTCAATTTATGACAAGTTTATAAACACAAATGAATCGATTCTATCGAAAAAAAAAACTTCAGTAGAAGCCATTGGAAATCCTTTCACAATTTTTCAATAATGACGTATAAATACTCGGAAACGCTTCAAACCGTTTTCATCCTTATTGGCTAAAATGTATCTCGCTTCCAATACAGTTTATTGAAAGGCAGCTTCTAGAAATTAGACGAGGGGGAGTTTCGAGGATTTAGGATTGTCCGATAAACCGATAGGCCAGGGCTATCGGAACGACTTTCTTTGGCAGGACCGCGCCAGGCTGAGCAATAGGCTAACATAATAATTGCTGAGCAATAGGCTATCATATAAATTGCTGAGAAATAAGATAGCATATTAACTGCTGAGCAATAAGATATCATAATAATTGTTGAGCAGTAACATAACATATGAATTGCTCTATTTGACGACTTCCTCTTGAGACTTTTGATTGACAATGATAAAGATTGAGATTATTGTTGTATAATAGAAAAATCTCAACCCAATTGGCTGTTCAGAGACAGATACAGATACAGACAATAGGCCGAGTAACACAGATAATGGGTGGCCGACGGCGAGGTGCACCTCACACTCCTCTCATACACTCACACTCACACATCCTAGAAGTAAGCGCATATAAATGCAGATGTTGTTAGCATGCAGAGACGTTGAATAATTGGCGTCAAAATATAGCATTGTATGGATGAAGCGTGCTGTGGCAATGCGGCACCACACAGAAGTCAATACAGCTAATAATACTATTACTACAGTAGGGAATTCGCGTATTATGTAAGCATTTAAAAACATTTCAAGCAACATTTATGAGGATACTATAATAATGATATTTTTTAGATCTTTTTCAATGGAGTAAATGTTAGTGATCGTGATATGTGTGACAACGAACATTTCCTCTTTACTGAGGCGACTAATCCTGCACATGGGCTTGCTTTTCTTAACCGTACATTATTACGCAATGGGTTGACTTCAACATTGCTTTTCAAAACACTCCAGACGCGTTCTTTCACGTTGAAGTCGGTTGACATGCGTGGTAAAGGTAATCCCTAACCTTATCATTTGATAAGAACGTGGTTGTATTTGTTGATGTATGTTTTTTATTATTATTAGGTTGAAATTTGAGAGCAATTTTCCTTTTCATGAGGGTTTCCAACATTCGAGTGAACTTTAAATTACACTAAACCCTCAATTCCATCGTCTCGTTACAAAGTAGATACACACGAAACCTACAACACTCATTCAATCCTACACCTCTACACTTTCGCAGCCTTTCTTCACTGTGCGTACGTACGGCTCAACATTCGTTGCATGATTCGCCTGGTCGCCCGATACCAGTTGAGCGCGTTACGATGCGAACAAACTGGTTTTCGTTTTATCCGAGAAGAATCTTGTTCCAAAAGAGATCAAAAAGTAGCAGACCTTTTATTCTGTCTAGCACTTAACAAATTGCCTCACCTTGATAACACCAGTAAAGAACACATTTGTATAATATACAACCAATTGTTTGGTCGGATACAGTTTTTCCCACAACAGCCGACACATTTTTTGCCAAAAAAAATCGTTGACATATCCGTAAACGCTCATTGTTGAATCGCTGGCAATTGCACAACATGTGTTCTGACTGATTTGGGTAATTTAAAAAAATAGGAATCCGAGACAATTTATTACAAAATATCAACCATTTTCATCGAATCCAGGAGCGATTACCTCCCACGGAGTGCTTCCTTTCAGACAGGTAGGCGGCGCTGAGGCGGTGATGGTAACACATCTCGGCTTTTAAGACGGTCCAGAAACTAAGCCTCGTGAACCCATGAATAGACAAGACAGCGCAGACCCAGAGGAAGAATCGGTGCTATTCAGTACACGCAACCAATCTGGGTTGAAGCCTCAGTATGGGACTGAAATGGTTATCTTCACGATCAAGGGAACGCGTATATACTTTGTCAGTGAAGAAACACCAATGTACAGTGTAGCTTTGTTTTATGATGTTGCAAAAAACATTTACTCGTGTCAATCATTGAAACTGTTAAAAAATGTAACGAATATTACGAAGGGGAAGCTCAGACGAAAACACGTCAACGTACTGTTATCCTATCTACAGTAACTCATGGTACATGGTGTCAATTTACGAGAGTTAATATGAGCAAACTGCGAGGAGCATACGATGACATTTATAAGGAGACTGGTTGGTGCCATAAGAATAACGCATGCTTCCCTAGCATTTGCAGCATAAAATATTGACTGCCTCAAAGTACGAGAAAGAAAAAGTGCCCAGCCTCTATGAACAAATTGAAAAGTACAATAATTCCTACCTAGAGTGCGTATGCATTAGTGATGGATACGAAGTATCCTAATTATACTGAAAGTGGGACAGAATATTGAAAGTGCAGGAATGTATTTATCCTACCTTCCATTTCAATAATGTGAACCAATTGTATTGGTATGAGATATCATGATACCATGGGACTATGATATGTTGGCTGATAGGTGGTGCTAGAAATATTTAGCTATATACCTTACCTCTCCAGTCTGGTGTTTCGTTTTAATGTACTCAATTAGGGCCGGGGACATATAAGGGGTCTAGGTATCCATGGGCATGTGTGGTCAGGCTTGTCACCAACCTTATATGCAAATGTCGTGTATGATTCTCTTACTGCCTAAACTGTTGTGCTTGGTGTAGGTAGAAAAAGTATCACACAGAAATGACTTATAAAACATTATTCTTTGCAACAATTATTGTACCATCGATAAAGAGCAATATTATTATTATTATTATTATTATTATTAGTATGATAATAATTATAATAATAATAATAATAATACAAATACTTATAATTACAATAATAATAATAATAATGGAATTAATAATATAATTTAGATATTCTAGATTAAACATGATACCTACATATGCAACTTCTATATCACCTGTGTTTTTTTGTCTCCTGTTTCTTTTTTCTTGTGTTGACCAAACCATTTCTGCCCCGCCCGTATTGTGTTCGATGTTCCTCAGGGCCGCACAAACATCATTTATCTCTCCAAGTAAAATTCTCGCATGTACAAAGCTTCGTCGGCATTTGTTTGGCGCTTCCCCACGACACGATAGTTTTATCTTGTCCATTAGCTTCCAGCGCTATGAAAACCTGACCAACTGTTGGATCGGGACACAAAAGCACTACTGAGATGGAAGACAACTTGGTATTCTCGGGAAAAAAATTGTTCTTGTGGGTAACGTATAATAGTTGTTTTCGGAATTTGGTTTAATAGGTGGCAGTTGAACCGCGTTAAATTCCACATTTATTTTGAATAAAAACGTTCAGAACTATTTTCATTGATATTTTTGCATTGGTAAGCCTCATTTCCTTGATTGACCAAAAGTTAGCCCATATGATGGTCTACCAAACATTTCAAGAGATGAGAATTACTGCATTCGTAATGGTAAGGACAAAAAAAAACAATACATTCAGTTACATCTATTCAATAAAGATTTCTACTTACTAAAAACAGAAATTCTGGAAAAAAATATTCATGTTATAACTAGAAACAAATTACCAAGTACGACTGAGAACCCATGTAGATCAAATACTAAAAATAAAATTTGGTCTGCAGTCATAAAAAAAAATCATGGTATTTAGATAGTACCCAAATTATACCTGCTAGGAATTCCAAATACTTCATAATCCTATTTTGAGTATTTATAAAGTAAATAAATATTACGCCTAAACCAATATATTTAGACGAAAGTTGATTTACGGCAATCAGTGGACAACGAAGAGTAGCAATAGCAGCGTACAGGACAACAGTAATGTTTTGTTATATGAGGAGAAGCTTTC
>SDVV010033671.1:0-11271 GCA_016164225.1 Gammarus roeselii
TGGGCTAACAGGGGTTAGGGTGTTAGGGCGCCGCTCAGGCACGTGGATGGGCTAACAGGGGTTAGGGTGTTAGGGCGCCGCTCAGGCACGTGGATGGGCTAACAGGGGTTAGGGTGTTAGGGCGCCGCTCAGGCACGTGGATGGGCTAACAGGGGTTAGGGTGTTATATTTTCAATTGTGTGGAATGAAAGGTCGAAACCTTCGATTGCATGTGAAAAGGTTGGCCGATTCTTTGATGCTGAGAGGAGGAAACTCGAAAACCTCACTGCAGGATAAGTAATGATCTGCAACAGGATCTGGACAATGTAGGTAAATAAAAAAAGATTGGGAACAGAAAATCTGATCAGGTGATTGCATAAACCAAATGCGTGTATTGATAAATGTCCACTTTATCATCCATTAAGGTTCCAAGGAACGTACTAAATAAAATTGAGATAAATGTAAATCCTCAACCTAACGACAACATTAAAAGCACATGGAACGTTATTTTTGGAGAATGCCATTCTAAGTTTATTTTTAGATGAAGTGAGTCTGTTCCGCCATTAGTCACAGGTCCACTAGTACCAACCCAACGTCCACTAGTACCAACCCAACGTCCACTAGTACCAACCCAACGTTTATTAATTTATAAACATCATCAACACTATCAATGGAACAAAACATGGTAGTATCAACAAAGTGAACAAATTTAAGGTTGTTTGTACTGTTGGATATTTCATTATTAAAATGAAAAACAGCAACGGCCCCAATAGATCCCTGAGGGACCCTTGCTGAACAGCTCTCTCCTAGACAGTTCATTTTTTAATGATGCGTCGCATTGCAAACTATTACTTCCATATGAACAAAACCAGTTATTGTTGATGACTCGAAACACAAAGTGAATAAATTTTAGAAGAAATCCGTGGTTCATGGCATCGGAAGCCGTGG
This sequence comes from Gammarus roeselii, assembly GCA_016164225.1. Classification (NCBI taxonomy): domain Eukaryota; kingdom Metazoa; phylum Arthropoda; class Malacostraca; order Amphipoda; family Gammaridae; genus Gammarus; species Gammarus roeselii. The sequence continues at coordinate 928 of SDVV010033671.1, forward strand.
AGGAGTCGAGAAGTTATCAATGGTCGTTGTTCCTTCATTGGAGTATACGCATAATTGATTGTGTGGTTAATGGCATCGGAAGCCGTGGAGGAGTCGAGGAAAACTGTTATCAATGGTCGTTGCTCCTTCATTGGAGTATACGCATAATTGATTGTGTGGTTCATGGCATCGGAAGCCGCGGAGGAGTCGAGGAAAACTGTTATCAATGGTCGTTGCTCCTTCATTGGAGTATACGCATAATTGATTGCGTGGTTCATGGCATCGGAAGCCGTGGAGGAGTCGAGGAAAACTGTTATCAATGGTCGTTGCTCCTTCATTGGAGTATACGCATAATTGATTGTATCAAATGAAAGGCAAACCCGAAGGGGGAAACAAACTCTAGAACGTGTTGAATGGAAAAATAGAAGCAGGCCTCTGATAGGAAGCACAATAACAGGATTCGAATTTACAGACGCCCGTTCCATTCTCTATGGAACTCGCACGCCCAAAAACAAACCAGATTAAAGTCAAAGCAGACGAAACAATTCCGTTGAAAAATACTTGAGTTCCAACGTATGAAATGCATCGTATTTAAAAAGATTATGAACGCTGATGAACGGAATCGCAACACAGTCCAACGAAGGACCTTATTTCTTCGCGTTAGTGAGGCAGAGACGTAAAATAGTCAACTACAAATAAATTATATTCTAAGCAGTGCTAAAAATGAGAATATATAAAAAAAACATCCGTATGCCGTCAATTTCTCTTTGCTCACAAGTTTACTACAACATCATTCAACGGCGTTTCAAATTGAAAGAGGCAAATAAATCATGAAAATATGTGAAAAATATCCATAGCCCATTAGAAATACAATATTTTTTACAGAGATCTAGAAGAACATAGAACACAAATACGGTGACACTGGTGTGTTGTCGGTTTATATGCGATGATGTCGATAACATGTAGGTTCAAATACGGTGACACTGGTATGATGTCGGTTTATATGCGATGACGCCAATAACATGTAGGCTCAAATACGATGACACTGGTATGATGTCGGTTTATATGCGATGACGCAGGTTATTTGTTGGTTTAATTAGTTGACTGTGGCAATACGTCAGTTTAAATACGATAGCGCCGGTGATATGACGTTCTATGTGTTGCATGGAACAGGTAAAGAACCCTTTAACTGAGCTACAATAATGAAATTAGGAACAATGCCAACCAAAACAACCTTATATTACTCAACCTGTCGTAATTTCCTTCTTATCATCATAGATTATTCTTCGTTATCAAAATTATTCATATTTAATCCGTTCCATCGAGGGGGCAAGTTTATGAAGTCAAAATGCAACCTGCGCTCCATGGCCCATGAACGTTAATAATTTATTATTCGATGCATAGTACCGAAGAGGGATTACCAAGAACGGCCGCCTTCAGTTCTAATAACCGACTAGACGGCAGGTGTGTTAGTTACAAACAATACGCCGGGCGAGTTACGACCGCCTCCAGTTCTAATAACCGACTAAACGGCAGGCGTGTTAGTTACTAACAATACGCCGGGCGAGTTACGGCCGCCTTCAGTTCTAATAACCGACTAGACGGCAGGCGTGTTAGTTCCAAACAATCCGCCGGGCGAGTTACGGCCGCCTTCAGTTCTAATAACCGACTAGACGCAGGCGTGTTCGTTACAAACAATACGCCGGGCGAGTTACGGCCGCCTTCAGTTTTAATAACCGACTAGACGGCAGGCGTGTTAGTTACAAACAATACGCCGGGCGAGTTACGGCCTCCTTCAGTTCTAATAACCGACTAGACGGCAGGCGTGTTCGTTACAAACAATACACCGGGCGAGCCCATCTTACCTGATCCTTGAATAGAACGTTGCAGATGCCCAAATCAGCCATTGGCACGCTTTGCCTGCTTACCTGAAAAGAAACAAAGAACTATTAAACAAGTAAGTGATTCTTTGTTCGATGTCAAAGGAATAATGGTACTCTTACCAAATTAGGGAAGAAAAAGCTTGAAATAATGTACTTTAGAAATAAATTTCGAGTAGATCATCTTTCTCCTTCGTCCGAAGGTGGTTGTATAACTTGAGCCGGCGAGAGTTTCCACTCGCAGCAGAAAAGCAATAAAACTCCCACATATGATATAACTAGATAGCTGAATAGTTAACAACATCACATTTAATGGTGGACTAACCAAATAGACCTACGATACAATTGGATAGCCAAACAGTAGTTGGCTGATCACACTATCCCCCTTAGTTACTAATAATTGGGAGGATGTCCTACGATACCATTGGATAGCCAAACAGTGGTTGGCTGATCACATTATCCCCCTTAGTTACTAATAATTGGGAGGATGTCCTACGATACAATTGGATTGCCAAACAGTGGTTGGCTGATCACACTATCCCTCTTAGGTACTAATAATTGGGAGGATGTCCTACGATACAATTGGATAGCCAAACAGTGGATGGCTGATCACACTATCCCTCATAGGTACTAATAATTGGGAGGATGTTATCCTCAACAACTGGTCCTGTACACTCTTGAATTTGATCGATGAAAACCTCCAATAAAAAAATTATAGAACAGGACCGGAGATGATAAGGCTGCTATTGTAGCTTTTGTGTTTATTATTTATGTCGCAAACAAGTTGGAAGATTTTTAGTTGTAGATTTCTGTATTTCATGAGTTTCTGCCATCGAGTAAGGGATCAAGCAGAAAGAAAATCGAGTAAAATTGCCTAAATAAATATCCAATATATTTGAAGTTAAATGAATATCACAATTCCGTCGCACACGACTCTTTCTAATGGGAGGGTTTTCTAAAGTAAAATGTTTTTTATTAGGTCGTTTTCTTTTGATGGAAGCTATGAAAGTAAAGTCGACAGTTAATATCTTATACCCATGCACAGTGAAGAACACTGTCATTCAATCAACAGTGCGGTGGTGCACCTAAGGGGGGCGTAAGGTCATACTTTCCTTCTTTCATCCCCTCTGAAAAAGATTTTGATATATATCGGCGAATCAAGTTTGCTTGAGCACACATATTATTAAGAAGCCATCTCTCCCTCCTCCTTACTCTTAAGCAGTGAATGTTCCTCCGTTTCAACAAGACGAGGGTGCGTACACCGACTGGCACTGAGAAGCAAAGTGCAATGTAGTTTATAACTATGGTTGGATGCCACAACTTCGGCGTGCGCTGGGGCTAGGAGTCTCCCTATCTTTGGGGTTCTTAGGAAATAAACGGTGGAGGCATTTTCCCGGAACCTTCGGGCCCCAATAAAAAAAGTTTGCAGCTAGCCACATGGTGTCACAAATGACTTGCAAGGACAATCAACAGCTTTAACATTGGGACAAATTAAATAAAGAACCTCAGGTCCAATGAAACATTTAAGCGATCCATGTAGACCATTCCGACTACTAGTGCCGTCACTGTCCAAACCATTTTCTTTGCATGAACGTAGAAAACCTCCGAGGAATAACTACAATATTTCAATGGAAACACTCAAGGAAAATCGGCCTGTAACAGGCCATTCTATGTCAATGCCTATACTCATCTTTTCCTAGATCGACCTAAACACAATAATGGAAATATGTTAAGCACGGAGATAGTGCTCTGGGAGAGGAGAAGGGGGGCGAGGCGGAACAAGAAGAGTGACTGGCTGGGAGCGGCACTTCGCTGTAATAAAAGGACTGGTAACAGAAGCAATATACTAGCCATATTTCAAACTTGAATAGAAGGACAGTTAACATTAAGCACTCACCACGTCTGTGTGCATCGATCAGAAACAAATAAATGTTGCCAAATTGCATTAGTGTAACTATACTTTTTAACACGAATATCATTAATATTCAAGGCAAAGTTTGAAAAGCAACGTTGAAGTCTCTCGATTTCACAACCACGCACAAGACCAAATAATTCTAACTACCATTTGAGTTTTGAACACGGAAGTGAAATAAAAACGTGTTATTTGAAAGAATAAGGTTGATGATGAGAATATATTTTAAATACGAAACACTGTTTCGTAATTGTTACATATAGAGAGGGGGGTTAGACCTATGAGGTGACGATAACAATTCAAACGAAAAAAATATTAGTGATTCAATAATATAATTAAAAAGTCTTGTTTGGGGTCTGCGACTTTCAGCGAGAACGGCAGCTAAGGCCATCACCTGAGCACAATCTATCCGTTGAATATACGGAACAAATATTTGATGCTGCTATATATAAACAAAGTTTGATTTTGCCTACAGATCTGCTCCTGCTGACGGCGATGTGGCTGTATCACGTGTATTGTGACATTTCTGACACTCGGCCTATGCCTGTCATTACACCTCAGTGATCATTGAATCCTTATGAAATATACAAAGGTCCCAGTCTGTGATGTTTCTACAGGTACGGGCTAAATAAACTACCACTCACCAGAATAGTGCTAGTGTAATTCACGAGACGTTGCTTGAAATGATGTTACCACTTTCAGAGGAGTGAGACACTATTTTGATCGCCACTGCGGAGGAGTGAGACACTATTTTGATCGCCACAGCGGAGGAGTGAGACACTATTTTGATCGCCACTGCGGAGGAGTTGAGACACTATTTTGATCGCCACTGCGGAGGAGTGAGACACACTATTTTGATGACCACTTCGGAGGAATGAGACACACTATTTTGATGACCACTTCGGAGGAATGAGACAGACTATTTTGATCGCCACTTCGGAGGAGTGAGACACTATTTTGATCGCCACTTCAGAGGATTGAGACATTATTTTGATCGCCACTGCGGAGGAGTGAGACACACTATTTTGATCGCCACTCCGGAGGAGTGAGACACTATTTTGATCGCCACTTCGGAGGAGTGAGACACTATTTTGATCACAACTTCAGAAAAGTGAACACGATTTTGATCGCCACTACGGAGGAGTGAGACACACTATTTTGATCGCCACTCCGGAGGAGTGAGACACTATTTTGATAGCCACTTCGGAGGAGTGAGACACTATTTTTATCGTCACTTCAGAGGAGTGAGACATTATTTTGATCGCCACTTCGGAGGAATGAGACACACTATTTTGATCGCCACTGCGGAGGAGTGAGCCACTATTTTGATCGCCACTGCGGAGGAGTGAGCCACACTATTTTGATCGCCACTTCAAAGGAGTGACCACTATTTTGATCGCCACTTCAGAGGAGTGAGACACGATTTTGATCGCCACTCCGGAGGCGTGAGACACTATTTTGATCGCCCCTTCGGAGGAGTGAGACACTATTTTTGATCGCCCCTCCGGAGAAGAGAGACACTATCTTTGATCACCACTTCGGAGGAGTGAGACACTATTTTGATCGCCACTTCAGAGGAGTGAGACACTATTTTGATCGCCGCTTCGGAGGAGTGAGACACTATTTTGATCGCCACTTCGGAGGAGTGAGACACTATTTTTGATCGCCACTTCGGAGGAGTGAGACACAATTTTGATCGCCACTTCAGAGGAGTGAGACACTATTTTCATCGCCACTTCGGAGGAGTGAGACACTACTTTTGATCGCCCCTTCGGAGAAGAGAGACACTATCTTTGATCACCACTTCGGAGGAGTGAGACACTATTTTGATCTCCACTTCGGAGGAGTGAGACACTATTTTTGATCGCCACTTCGGAGTGAGACACTATTTTTGATCGTCACTTCGGAGGAGTGAGACACTATTTTTGATCGACACTTCAGAGGAGTGATATACATTATTCTTGTTCATCATATGCTACAAGGAACTGGAACGATATAGTTCGAATTCATCTCTTACACCCAACAATAAAGTTCAACTAATTGCAGCGCTGTAATCGTGTTATACAATTGATTTATGAGTTACCTCCAGTACACAGACCAATCACCCTACTGTGTCGCACCCTTACACCCAATGCGTCAGTCCCCACACAAATCCCGCTGCTCCACTCACACCCAATTATCAAACCCCCAAACAATCTCTATTCCATTGGTCACGACGGGGTCGCACCCCCACACACAATTCTCAAAACCCAGCCAATCTCCATTCCAATGGCCCCGACAGTGCTGCACCCTCACGCCCAATCCTCTATCCCCCGTACAGAGCCACACAGAGCCGTACAGAGCCACACACACCCAATCCTTCAGTTTCCTCTCGATCCCCGTCCACACACACCCAATCCTTCAGTTTCCTCTCGATCCCCGTCCACACACACCCAATCCTTCAGTTTCCTCTCGATCCCCGTCCACACACACCCAATCCTTCAGTTTCCTCTCCGATCCCTCTATCACACTGAGCTCCACAGTGACCTAGAGCCCTTACAAACTCTGTCCCATCATAACCATCATGCGGGCACACCGAGCATCTCACAGAGGCATGCTTGCACACATATTGATACCTGATGTCACGTGAACCACCCGCACTATGGAAAACATCACCCTACCCACTTCTTGACAGTAAGTCTACGTGTTGGTGGATGGTTTCATGTATCACCAAACACATCATTCTTAATTTCATAGAAAACAGTGGAAACTGTCATGCCCTTAAAGCGGGTCTTCGTAAGCCGCACAACAAACACATCATTATAGTATGGTGCGCGTTTTTTTAGCCGCACTATAGACACACCGAGGGGTACATGATGGACCGCGTCTGCGTCGCACCACCGCTGTCAAATGCAGCCATCACACTGACCAACCCTCTGGCCCGCGTGGTGTGGTTGCCTCATGATGACACCGTTCTCGATCCGGAATGTTTATAGAGGTTTCGTGAGGCAGGGACGGGGGTGTGAGTTGGTGTTGCTGCCACATTATGAGGGTGATTGGCTCGTGGTTATTTTGATGCGGCCAATGTGGAGAACAAAACCCCACAATGCCTCGTCGGAGGAAGGAAAACTGTAACTTGTATATTGTTAGAACCATCTAGTTCAGTATGACGTGGACATCTGGATTTTGGAATGTTTGGTGAGTGGCAGTGGTCTTCGATTTTCCCCTCCCATCCCTTTCTCAACTGCCAATGGTGTTTTCGCTCTGTGTTGTCTCCTAGATGTTTCCCCTCTGTCGCATAGAGTAAAGGTATTTCCCTTTATCTTGGAAGTACATCGTTCAAAGATTTTCTAGTATTTAAATGCATATCATGGTTTTTAAGATAATATGATCAAAATATGGTAAGAAAGCGTACGTGATAGTTATTCTAGTTTGAAGTAAACCATCTTTGTATTAAAATGTCCTGAGGTTGAGTACGTATTCTTGACGCCGGCCTGGGGATGCTTGAAAAGCGGTCACCGCTCGGATATCTGCCTGAGGCCGGGTAGTGCGTTACGAACCATCGTCAGAGTAGGTTCAATAATTTTGGTGTCCTCCCAGAATGTGAAAATTCAACAATGGATACAACAAACATTACCGCCAAGGAGTATTCAACTAGTTAGTGTAGATGTTTTAGTTTACAATAGGGTAGAAATAACTAACATGAGTTAGGTAGGTTTCTCAGCTGTAGTTACACTTTAGCATCACTAGTCACCAAATATGACAGCGTATCGAAGAATGATCCTCGACGCCATTGAAGTGACCATTCGTAAAGATAGAAATCTCGCCAAATCCAAGTAAGTAGATATACATACGTTATAAGGTGTGTTTTTCCCCAAGTGAGTCGATAATCAAGGATTCAACACTATGGCCAAATTGTAAAAAATAATAATGTCTATAACGTGTCAAATTCGATAAGAGAAAAGAGAATAGTTCCCCACAGCCGACACAGCATGCTTAAAAACTACAGCCGTGAACGTGTGACTGATTGAACATGTAATGAGAGGGTCGTGTTTTCACCGGTTCTATAATAAACCAATGTATCCGAGGTATATACCCAAATAAAATTTGTCATATAATTACACAAACTTTAACCTCGTTTTAAATTTGGAATAGCAAAAGTCAAACATTGCCCAGGTATGAAATATGTCCTGAAAGAGGAACTGTGGAAGACGTCATAGCCTCAACCAATTAACTTCATTGTAATCAGCCGGCAGCGCTCACAAGAATTAACAACAGGGCAACTGAAGTTAGAATTTGTTTCCATCTGACAAACTTTGACGAATATTGGAACGAGTTTTAGCAGCTCCCCTCAAGGTGATTCCATAAGGCTGTCAGAGGTACGAGTTTTCTATCTCGTATCATTACCACTCCAGTGGCTCTTTTAGGTGACTCAGAAAAAGGGGTGCGACATCCCAAGGTAAATGGTGATGGGATGAACCACGGGGATATAAGTGATCACAATACTCTCCATCGCATCATGATGTCCTATTGATGGTATTGGACATCATAGTGTCAGATACAAGTGTCAGATTTTCTTGACTTTCAGAGATCCGCGATTATCGAATGTTCTCGACTATCAGATGTCCTTGGCTGTCAGATGTCCTTGGTTATCAGATGTCCTTGGCTGTCAGATGTCCTTGGTTATCAGATGTCCTTGGTTATCAGATGTCCTTGGCTATCAGATGTCCTTGGCTATCAGATGTCCTTGGCTATCAGATGTCCTTGGCTATCAGTTGTCCTCGACTATCAGATGTCGTCGACTATCTGATGTCCTCGACTATCAGATGTCGTCGACTATCAGATGTCATCGACTATCAGATGTCTTCGACTATCAAATGTTCTCGGCTATCAGATGTCCTCGACTATCAGATGTCACTGTAGTTTCTCAGACTGTGTTCTGCGTGGTATTGAAAGAGTGACTAACTATCTTGACTCATTGGATTAGAAAGTTTGGAGAACAATACTGTTTAAAAATGCACAGCTCTCTTCGGTCAAATGCACAGCTCTCTTCGGTCAAATGCACAGCTCTCTTCGGTCAAATACACAGCTCTCTTCGGTCAAATGCACAGCTCTCTTCGGTCAAATGCACAGCTCTCTTCGGTCAAATGCACGGCTCTCTTCGGTCAAATGCACAGCTCTATTCGGTCAAATGCACAACTCTCTTCGGTCAAATGCACAGCTCTCTTCGGTCAAATGCACAGCTCTCTTCGGTCAAATGCACAGCTCTCTTCGGTCAAATGCACAGCTCTCTTCGGTCAAATCGTTGGAGTTTACAAGAAAGTATACCACTAGTAAAAAAAATATTGTTGTAGTTTCTGCCCTTGTCTGGTAAACTATTGACATAGTTTCTGCAGCGTGAACATAATCATGAACGCATAGGAGAATAATTATTTGGGCATCTGAAAAATCATGCTTTTAAGATGCTTTCATGTATACATTTATTATAATTTTCGCTGCAAAATATTTCAAACAGCAAACATCTTTTGTGAAAATCCGAACCATACCCAAACATACAAAAGCGAAAGATTTTTGCTTCTCACTAGACGTTTTATGAATATTTCGGCGACAGTTAATGTACAGAAGAAAAAAATCACCCCAAAAAAAATCCTAGCTCAACACATTTTAATACCTTGTCTCCAATGGCTTTTTATTACCAATTTTCGTTGCACATTTTTAATTCTGACTTCAGCGCCTGATCTTCACCATACACGGTGAGTCATAGCTCAGTCACACCCGGACTTAGGAGGCACTGCAGCAGGCTCAGGCACACGGTAATGATAAGTATTTACTGGGGCGCGGCTGCTGTCGTCGTGCACGACGGCGAAGACGAGGGCCACCGGAAACAGGTTGAGGGCTTAATTGAGTGGAGTGCATGAGTGGAGTGCATGAGACGGAACTGGAGTAGCATGAGAGGAGGCCACAAGACGGGGCTGGAGTTGCATGAGAGGAGACCACAAGACGGAACTGGAGTAGCATGAGAGGAGGCCACAAGACGGGGCTGGAGTGGCCCAAGTAAAGTGCAGGAGACTATGTTATAAAGGCATGAGTAAAGTGCAGGAGACTATGTTATAAAGGCATGAGGAGAGCGTAAGGCGAGGTTAGAGTGGCATGAGTGGAAAGCATGAGATGGGGCCAGAGTGACACGAGTGGAGTGCACGATACGGAGCTAGAGTGGTGTGGGTGGAATGCATGAGAACAGTGCATGATACTGAGGACAGAGTTGCATGAGTGGACTGCAGGATACTGTGACTAGAGTGTTATGAATAGTGCGCATGAGTTCGGAGCTAGAGTCTCATGAGACGAGTGCATGAGTTCGGAGCTAGAGTCTCATGAGACGAGTGCATGAGACCGAAGCTAGAGTCTCGTGAGACGAGTGCATGAGACCGGAGCTAGAGTCTCATGAGACGAGTGCATGAGACCGGAGCTAGAGTCTCGTGAGACGAGTGCATGAGACCGGAGCTAGAGTCTCATGAGACGAGTGCATGAGACCGAAGCTAGAGTCTCGTGAGACGAGTGCATGAGACCGGAGCTAGAGCCTCATGAGACGAGTGC
>SDVV010033672.1:0-11271 GCA_016164225.1 Gammarus roeselii
ACGGTCTTGAGTATCGATAGGCTAAGCCCGTATATGTGTGTGGCAGGCGCATGGTCACGGTCTTGAGTATCTATAGGCTAAACCCGTATATGTGTGTGACAGGCGCATGGTCACAATCTTGAGTATTTGTAGGCTAAACCCGTATATGTGTGTGGCAGGCGCATGGTCACGGTCTTGAGTATCTATAGGCTAAACCCGTATATGTGTGTGGCAGGCGCATGGTCACGGTCTTGAGTATCGATAGGCTAAGCCCGTATATGTGTGTGGCAGGCGCATGGTCACGGTCTTGAGTATCTATAGGCTAAACCCGTATATGTGTGTGACAGGCGCATGGTCACAATCTTGAGTATTTGTAGGCTAAACCCGTATATGTGTGTGGCAGGCGCATGGTCACGGTCTTGAGTATCTATAGGCTAAACCCGTATATGTGTGTGGCAGGCGCATGGTCACGGTCTTGAGTATCGATAGGCTAAGCCCGTATATGTGTGTGGCAGGCGCATGGTCACGGTCTTGAGTATCTATAGGCTAAACCCGTATATGTGTGTGACAGGCGCATGGTCATGGTCTTGAGTATCTATAGGCTAAACCCGTATATGTGCGTGACAGGCTCATGCTTGTGTCATTGGCGGCACCACAAACCCGTGACTGTCTGGCTATTCACGGGTATATATTTGTACGACCTCTATACCTTAACCTTAGCAAAGCATTTGACTGCATGAACCATGAGATTTTGGTCTCAAAATTTTAGCATTATGGAGTTAGTTTCTTTGACAAGAATTAGATTAAAAGTTTATCTTCTTGATAAAAACACCCAGTGAGTCGGAATAGCAATCTGTCACTACGCTGAATATGGCAGTACCGCAAGCGTCGATCCGATGCTCTTCCTTATCTTTATTAATGATTTGTAAACACTAGCGACAGGTTATTCTTTGTACATTTTGCATATGATACTACAACAATGATGCTATTACTAATACAAATAATCAATCAAACCACATTTCAAACTGGTTTACATCCAATAAGTTTACGCTAAGTTGTGGGCTGAAGAATCCATTCTAGTAGGATTTTAATTTGAATTCTGTCGTACTGGTAGCCCAGCCTAGATGTGCTCCCCAGTTTCAAATTTGCGGGCCTCCGACAGGCTGCAACTGAGGTGGCCTCCTGCTCAGCAGCTGTTTCAACCTTTATTACTCAATAATGAGGAGGATTGGAGTCCCATTGTTCGTCAAGCCAGTTCTTGAAGGTATTGACGTTGCTCCAATTTATGCCGTAAGGCGCAGCTCATGATATTCTTACGAAGACAACACCCATTCCTAACACATTGGTCGAATTGAAATGTCAACCAGTTGCGCTTGTAGCAAGAACAAAATTTATCGGTGTAATAGAAGACCAGAAACATAACTGGACAGATCATGTCTCATTTGTTGCCGGGAAATAATCTAAATAGTGCGGCAACGTTCACAAAATTCGGAATTGTCGCACAACTGCTGGAAAAAAGTTCATTTTGTACTACAACCTTGCATATCCATTTCTGACTTGTTGTATTAACGTGTATGCTTCTACCTACAAAACAGACCTATGACCAATCCTTATTGGTCAAAATCGTGTCATTCAGACACCATCACATGCTAGCAGACGTGACCACTCTTTTGTCAATATAATACTTTTGCACTAGGTCACATGAATAATTTGTCCGCTGCAGTGTGTATTTGCAAAGCTTTGAAACAATTAAATTGCATCGATCACAATTGTCGCATTAGAAATAACCCCGTGCATATTCTTCATATTATATCTGATTTGCGAGGTCACCATAACTCGTCAACACAGTCTTAACTATTTTTCAAATTCAGAGCTGGTATCTAGAATACAGAAGCAGTATCTGGAATACAGAAGCAAGTTTTCAAACATTGCAGACGTTCATCACAGTCATATGATATCAATAATGAAAATTGTATCTAATATGATTCAATATTGGTTAGTATTCACACTGTAATAGCCATGAACTATCATACTGTACACACTGTAATAGCCAAGAACTATCATACTATACACACTGTGATAGCCATGAACTATCATAGTATACACACCGTGATAGCCATGAACTGTCATAGTATACACACTGTAATAGCCATGAACTATCATACTATACACACTGTAATAGCCATGAACCATCATAGTATACACACTGTAATAGTCATGAACTATCATAGTATACACACTGTAATAGCGATGAACTATCATACTATACACACTGTAATAGCGATGAACTATAATAGTATACACACTGTAATAGCGATGAACTATCATAGTATACACACTGTAATAGCAATGAACTATCATAGTATACACACTGTAATAGCGATGAACTATCATAGTATACACACTGTACTAGCCATGAACTATCATTGTATACACACTGTAATAGTCATGAACTATCATAGTATACACACTGTAATAGTCATGAACTATCATAGTATACGCACTGTGATAGCCATGAACTATCATAGTATACACACTGTAATAGCGATGAACTATCATAGTATGCACACTGTAAGAGTCATAAACTATCATAGTCTACACACTGTAATAGCGATGAACTATCATAGTGAACTCACTGTAATAGCTATGAACTATCATAGTATACATACTGTCATAGCGATGAACTATCATAGTATACACACTGAAATAGCCATGAACTATCATAGTATACACACTACAATAGCGATGAACTATCATAGTGTACACACTGTAATAGCTATGAACTATCATAGTATACACCCTGTAATAGCGATGAACTATCCTAGTATACACACTGTAATAGCTATTAACTATCAAAGTATACACACTGTAATAGCCATGAACTATCATTGTATACACACTGTTTTAGTCATGAACTATCATAGTATACACACTGTAATAGCGATGAACTATCATAGTGAACACACTGTAATAGCCATGAACTATCATAGTATACACACTGTAATAGCTATGAACTATCATAGTATACACACTGTGATAGCCATGAACTATCATAGTATACACACTGTAATAGTCATGAACTATCATAGTATACACACTGTAATAGTCATGAACTCTTATAGTATATGCACTGTAACAGTCATGAACTATCATAGTATACACACTGCCATAGCGATGAACTATCATAGTATACACACTGTAATAGTCATGAACTATCATAGTATACACACTGTAATAGTCATGAACTATCATAGTATACACACTGTAATAGCGATGAACTATCATAGTATACACACTGTAATAGTCATGAACTATCATAGTATACACACTGTAAGAGTCATAAACTATCCTAGTATAAAAACTGTAATAGCTATTAACTATCATAGTATACACACTGTAATAGCGATGAACTATCATAGTATACACACCGCAATAGCGATGAACTATCATAGTATACACACTGTAATTACAATGAACTATCATAGTATACACACTGCAATAGCGATGAACTATCATAATATACACACTGTAATAGTCATGAACTATCATGGTATACACACTGTAATAGTCGTGAACTATCATAGCATGCACACTGTAATAGTCATGAACTATCATAGTATACACACTGTAATAGCCATGAACTATCATAGTATATACTGTAATAGCCATGAACTATCATAGTATACACACTGTAATAGTCATGAACTATCATAGTATACACACTGTAATAGCGATGAACTATCATAGTATACACACTGTAATTGCCATGAACTATCATAGTATACACACTGTAATAGCAACTATCATAGTATACACACTGTAATAGCTATGAACTATCATAGTATACACACTGTAATAGCTTTGAACTATCATAGTATACACACTGTAGTAGCGATGAACTATCATAGTATACACACTGTAATAGCCATGAACTAGTATACACACTGTAATAACGATGAACTGTCATAGTATACACACTGTAATAGCCATGAACTATCATAGTATACACACTGTTATAGTCATGAACTATCATAGTATACACACTGTAATAGCGATGAACTATCATAGTATACACACTGTAATAGCCATGATCTATCATAGTATACACACTGTAATAGTCATGAACTATCATAGTATACACACTGTTATAGTCATGAACTATCATAGTATACACACTGTAATAGCGATGAACTATCATAGTATACACACTGTAATAGCCATGATCTATCATAGTATACACACTGTAATAGTCATGAACTATCATAGTATACACACTGTTATAGTCATGAACTATCATAGTATACACACTGTAATAGCGATGAACTATCATAGTATACACACTGTAATAGCCATGATCTATCATAGTATACACACTGTAATAGTCATGAACTATCATAGTATACACACTGTTATAGTCATGAACTATCATAGTATACACACTGTAATAGCGATGAACTATCATAGTATACACACTGTAATAGCCATGAACTATCATAGTATACACACTGTAATAGCGATGAACTATCATAGTATACACACTGTAATAGCCATGAACTATCATAGTATACACACTGGAATAGTCATGAACTATCGTAGTATAAACACTGTAAGAGCCATAAACTATCATAGTATACACACTGTAATAGCGATGAACTATCATAGTATACAAACTGTAATAGCCATGAACTATCATAGTATACACACTGGAATAGCCATGAACTATCATAGTATACATTCTGGAATAGCTATGAACTATCATAGTATACACACTGTAATAGTCATGAACTATCATAGTATACACACTGTAATAGTCATGAACTGTCATAGTATACACACTGTAATAGCTATAAACTATCATAGTTTACAAACTGTAATAGACATGAACTATCATAGTATCCACACTGTAATATCAATGAACTATCATAGTATAAACACTGTAAAAGTCATGAACTATCATAGTCTACACACTGTAATAGCGATGAACTATCATAGTATACACACTGTAATAGCCATGAACTATCATAGTATACACACTGTAAAAGCGATGAACTATCATAGTATACACACTGTAATAGCCATGAACTATCATAGTATAAACACTGGAATAGCCATGAAATATCATAGTATACACACTGTAGGAGCCATGAACTATCATAGTATACACACTGTAATAGCGATGAACTATCATAGTATACACACTGTAATAGCCATGAACTATCATAGTATACACACTGGAATAGCCATGAACTATCATAGTATACACTCTAGAATAGCCATGAACTATCATAGTATACACTGTAATAGCCATGAACTATCATAGTATACACACTGTAATAGTCATGAACTATCATAGTATACACACGGCACTAGCCATGAACTATCATAGTATACACACTGTAATAGTCATGAACTTTCTTAGAATACACACTGTAATAGCGATGAACTATCATAGTATACACACTGTAATAGCGATGAACTATCATAGTAAACACACTGTAATAGCTATGAACTATCATAGTATACACACTGTAATAGCGTTGAACTATCATAGCATACACACTGTAATAGCGATGAACTATCATAGTAAACATACTGTAATAGCCATGAACTATCATAGTATACACACTGTAATAGCCATGAACTATCATAGTATACACACTGTAATAGCCATGAACTATCATACTACACACACTGTAATAGCTATGAACTTTCATAGTATACACACTGTAATAGCGATGAACTATCATAGTATACACACTATAATAGCTATGAACTATCATAGTAAACACATTGTAATAGTCATGAACTATCATAGTATACACACTGTAATATCTATGAACTATCATAGTATACACACTGTAATAGCTATGAACTATCATAGTATACACACTGTAATAGAGATGAACTATCATAGTATACACACTGTAATAGCGATGAGCTATCATAGTATACACACTGTAATAGCCATGAACTATCATAGTATACACAATGTAATAGTCATGAACTATCATAGTATACACACTGTAATAGTCATGAACTATCATAGTATACATACTGTAATAGCGATGAACTATCATAGTATACACACTGTAATAGTCATGAACTATCATAGTATACACACTGTATGAGTCATAAACTACCATAGTATACACACTGTAATAGCCATGAACTATCATAGTATACACACTGTAATAGTCATGAACTATCATAGTACACACACTGTAATATCTATGAACTATCATAGTATACACAGTGTGATAGATATGAACTAACATAGTATACACACTGTAATAGCTATGAACTATCATAGTATACACACTGCAATAGCGATGAACTATCATAGTGTACACACTGTAATAGCGATGAACTATCATAGTATACACACTGTAATAGCGATGAACTATCATATTATACACACTGTAATAGCCATTAACTATCATAGTATTCACACTGTAATAGCGATGAACTATCATAGTATACACACTGTAATAGCGATGAACTATCATAGTATACACACTGTAATAGCGATGAACTATCATAGTATACACACTGTAATAGTCATGAACTATCATATTATACACACTGAAATAGTCATGAACTATCATAGTTTACACACTGTAATAGCCATGAACCATCATAGTATACACACTGTAGTAGCTATGAACTATCATAGTATACACACTGTAATAGCGATGAACTATCATAGTGTACACACTGTAATAGCGATGAACTATCATAGTATACACACTGTAATAGCCATGAACTATCATAGTATACACACTGTAATAGCGATGAACTATCATAGTGTACACACTGTAATAGCGATGAACTATCATAGTGTACACACTAATAGCCATGAACTATCATAGTATACACACTGTAATAGTCATGAACTATCATAGTGTACACACTGTAATGGCGATGAACTATCATAGTGTACACACTAATAGCCATGAACTATCATAGTATATACACTGTAATAGTCATAAACTACCATAGTATACACACTGTAATAGTGATGAACTATCATAGTATACACACTGTAATAGTCATAAACTATCATAGTATACACACTGTAATAGCGATGAACTATCATAGTGTACACACTAATAGCCATGAACTATCATAGTATACACACTGTAATAGCCATGAACTATCATAGTATACACACTGTAATAGCGATGAACTATCATAGTGTACACACTGTAATAGCGATGAACTATCATAGTGTACACACTAATAGCCATGAACTATCATAGTATACACACTGTAATAGTCATGAACTATCATAGTATACACACTGTAATAGTCATAAACTATCATAGTATACACACTGTAATAGCGATGAACTATCATAGTGTACACACTAATAGCCATGAACTATCATAGTATATATAACTAGAACACCATAGTCCTCCCGCTAACTACACAACAGCGCCCACCATTTCTGATAACACACTAGCATGAGAATGAACATTCTAAGGCAGCGGGAGCATTTACGATGACCTCACTCAGTGCACCATCTGCCGGATGAACATTCTAAGGCAGCGGGAGCATTTACGATGACCTCACTCATTGCACCATCTGCCGGAGGGAGTTTTTGTAGTATTCGTTTTACACCAAACGATAACGTTAGACAGAATGTACAGCACGGAGCAAACAACCGCGCACCATCTGTGAGGATGGTACATCTCGACGACAACCAAAGCCTAACAATTATTTTAGTGAAGCTTCTGTATACAAGTGTGAACAAGTGTTAGGTGACAACAACAGGCCTGTGGTACTAACGTCAAACAGAGCATCCGGTATTTGTGTAGTTATTGAAGTACAGTATCAATTAAAGAGAAGGTTGTTGGAGGAAATACATTGAACGATGATACTCGAAATAATTCAAATCAGCAACTGAAGATAAAAACACCGACCAACTTTGCGTATTTGAGATTGTCAGAGCAGTCGTTGCTGGTCTCTTTTGCAACTTTCCGCTCCCGATGCCAAGCTCTATTCTAACCGTGCTGGTGCCAATGGCGCGCACTATTTTAACCATGAGGGTGTTAATGACATACAGTTTCCAAATGACATGCTAGCACTATGGCCGGACACTGTTTCTGAAACGGAATACACACGAAAGCAAATTAAGTAGCGATTCTGGCAGAAGTTGTCAAGCCGTGACTTAAAAGATCGATTCGATTGTGTTACACTATTTACAACTTCCTAGGAAGTTGGTTCTTTCTTTCGACAACACTATACGCAAAGGATTTACCCTTACCTTTGAGTGTGAAACGCTTTTCGACGATTATGCATCCATTTGTGTCACGATGGTCAACAATAGGGCCTCCAATAAATGACGGTAGATTACAGGATCAGACTCACCTTACCGTTTCCTTGCGAAGTTGTGATCCGTATCTCTTCCTGCTTAATTTCTTGATCCACATCTTGACTTGGATAGCAGGACGGGACACTATTCAACAGCTGTGTAAGTATCATTCACGTGCGCCCAATAGCCTTTTGTGACACTCACATTGATCCGAGTACGGTTACTCACGTTTAGTCGTGCTTTAATCTGCAAGCGATAAATGAATCAGCATAGTAACAGTCTGTGGCTATTGATGCAGCTTATCAAGATGTACTGATGCAATATTTAAAAAATATCAGGCAGTCATGTAAGATTTGAACTGTTAACTACAAAGGAAGTTTATACAGGCACAAGATTACAAACTTTGCTAGACTGATGTCCAACTCGACAATCACTTTGAGGATAACAGTTTCATAATAGAACCTCAACACCTAATTTCATCATAAATGCTTTGAAATAATACTTGTTCTCTAATGCGTTTCCTCAATTAAGCAACACACACACGAACCACTGCACAAATAAGAAGGAACGGCAGCTCTATACAAAATTTATGGAAGAGAGTCAATCGCATGTTTGAACGGCACGGCTCAAATAATTTTAGGAAAACACTTTTCTTAATAAGATTGTGTTGTATATCAGCGACTTGGTGGAACCGTACGCGTATATATGCTGCACCGCTTAGAGAACGATACTGACAGATCCTGTTAAATTGTTTTTGCCCTGACATCCACTTGAAGCTGTGGATCAATACATGAACAATTAATCTACAAGGAAGAGTTACAGACTACTACAGCTTAATGAAACGGAATGGTGTGACAGGTCCTGTTATCAATTATCTATTTGGAGCAATGCATGCTGACAGTTGAGCACTCTGACAGAGGTGCACGCTGACAGTATGAAACCGATAGTGGAGCACACTGATAGTGGGGCACGCTGACAATAGGGCACGCTGACAGCAGTGCATGCTGACTGTAGTGCACGCTGACACTGACATTAGTGCACACTGACAGAAGGATACACAGAGGTGCACGCTGCCAGTAAGAAACCGATAGTGGAGCACACTGATAGTGGGGCACGCTGACAATAGGGCGCGCTGACAGTAGGGCATGCTGACAGTAGGGTACGCTGACAATAGAGCGCGCTGACAGTAGGGCGGCACGGAGCTGTAGGGCACGCTGACAATAATGCGCGCTGACAGTAGGGCACGCTGACAGTAGGGCACGCTGGCAATAGAGCACGATAAGGGTATGGCACACTGACAGTTGGGTATGCTGACAGTAGGGCACGCCGATATTATAGCATGGTGACAGTGGGGTGTGCTCAGAGTAGTGCACCAAGGGTAGGGGCAAGTAGAACTCTTCCCCCCTACCCAACTTTTCTATATAATGGCAATTCAAATTTTCTCGCGTTTCGCTTCCCGCCCCACCCTGCCCCACCCCACCCCATCCCGCCCCCCTCCATGTCAAAATCACACTACAAAACTACGCCGCAAATCTTCTTTGTTGAATTATTCTATATTTCATTATAATTATTACCATGCTACATGTGTGTTTGAGATGTGCGATCTTTGCTTACAGATGGTGCGAGATTGTTTGCCCCAATGGATAGTTGGTGTACACTCCGTGCCACGTTATGGATTGATGTCCCACGAATTGTAAACCTTACACTCCGTGCCACGTTATGGATTGATGTCCCACGAATTGCAAACAGTACACTCCGTGCCACGTTATGAATTGATGTCCCACGAATTGTAAGCCTTACACTCCGTGCCACGTTATGGATTGATGTCCCACGAATTGTAAACAGTACACTCCGTGCCACGTTATTAATTGATGTCCCACGAATTGTAAGCCTTACACTCCGTGCCACGTTATGGATTGATGTCCCACGAATTGTAAACAGTACACTCCGTGCCACGTTATGGATTGATGTCCCACAAATTGTAAACAGTACACTCCGTGCCACGTTATTAATTGATGTCCCACGAATTGTAAACCTTACACTCCGTGCCACGTTATGGATTGATGTCCCACGAATTGTAAACAGTACACTCCGTGCCACGTTATGGATTGATGTCCCACGAATTGTAAACATTACACTCCGTGCCAAGTTATGGATTGATGTATCACAAATCGTAAAAAAATCTTGACTCCTTCGGGCAGCTGGTACATTCAGTGAGGTCATCCTACATTCACCTATCGCCTTAAGAGTGTTAATGCTTATGAAGACTGTTATCAGAAGCGGTGGGTTGTTTGATTCCCACCTGAATTATGATTGTTTTCTTGGTCAATTTTGCAAGATGTTATGGTTAGTATGGACACTTGCATCTACTCACAGTATGAACACTTGCATGTACTTACAGTATGGACACATGCATGTACTTACAGTATGGACACATGCATGTACTTACATTATGGATACATGCATGTACCTACAGTATAGACACTTGCATGTACTAACAGTATGAACACTTGCATGTACTTACAGTATGGACACATGCATGTACTTACAGTATAGACACTTGCATGTACTTACAGTATGAACACTTGTATGTACTTACTGTATGGGCACTTGCATGTACTTACAGTACGAACACTTGTATGTACTTACAATATGAACACTTGTATGTACTTACAGTATGGGCACTTGCATGTACTTACACTATGAACACTTGCATGTACTTACAGTATGGACACATGTTACGATTTTCAGTTCACGGTTGCGATAATCGGGTAAATCATGGTTGAATGAAGACACATTGGTTTTATAATTGTCTTTTTCATAAAGAAATGGTAACACGTCAACAGGTTAAATCAATAGAGTACTGAAAATAAACACAAGTCACACAAGTGATTAACAGCCAAAGATATGTAACACGCGTAAGACGAGCGTGTGGTAGAGCCGTGTGTGCCTATAGCGTGGGAGTGTGTGGGTGTGTG
>SDVV010033673.1:0-11271 GCA_016164225.1 Gammarus roeselii
TATATATACAAATCAGCAAACTTCACAGAAGAAAAGCGCACCAAGACGCAACACATCCACGAGCACACCACAACCCACCACCCCAAATACATTGAGGAAAAAAAAATAAGGCCACACATACATAAACGAAACCAGCAACAAGTGCTGCATCAAGCTATTGTCTGCCTTGGTGTTATATTCGCAGACGCTATTGACTCTCTTAAGCAATCAAAATTAGGGACTTTATCGTAGTTGGTCGAGTTTTAACTCAAGTTCTATCATCAAACGGATATAGTTATGATCGCTAGTTCAGAGTGGTTTGCGCACTTCAACGCTTGCACTAAATAGAAGATCAAGGAAATTGCTGCCTCTTGGAGGTGTCTCGACTATTCAAGTCACGAATTTCTCTGGAAAATCAATCAGCCGATGTCAAGTGGCAGTGCATTCGCTTCCTTCCAAATGTGACGAATATTGCCTCTGACTGTTTTGTGACATCGACGAGGGTGTTATAGCGCTCGCTGTTATCTGCAACCTTGCTCTGTGGGGGACGATAGACAAGGGAGATTCGACACTTTGTGTTTACCAACTACTTGAATAGATGCAAAGTCGTGTCTGCTGCTCGGAAACGTAATTTCTAATATTTGTAGAGTTTTCTACAAGGAACAATACTCTTCAAACCTCTCGTCCTTGTCTATATTAGTGAAATAGTGCTATTATGTCTATCTTTTCATTAAAGGTAGGTATACCCAATTCGGCATTTTGTTTCGAAAATTTCAAACGCTTACACTTCGACATACCGGCAGTCACACTAACTAAATTTTCTTGATATGTATTGTATCTACGTAGAGGCGTTGTATAGAAGCCAAAACTTTTCGTTTTGACAAATTCTACTTGCGGGGCAGCGATTACTGTCTATCTCGGATTCGATTAGTAACAGCAACTCTTGGTCCAAGCCTTAATATGATACTTTGATGGGCTCTTCTATTGTTTTGTATCTATGATTGGCGCCGGTTTCACTAGTTACTGCTCCGCCTGAGACTACTGCTGGCGAATGCCGTTGTGTCGTTCGGCCCGGCTCTAGTGGTCGAGTCATGGATTTGTTTTAGGTTATGTTTATTTACTTATTTTCATTGATAAGACCATAGCCGATGTTCGGAAAGATGCGAGGGTGTAGTGTCTATTTGAGTTCTGGTCTCTTATCTAACCTCCGAAAGATCCGAAGGATATCGTGGACTGTGCAAAAAAGGCAGGAGAGCGGAAGGGTACGACAGTCAAGAAGGAAGGAAAACAGTTGCAATCGCCGGAAAGAGTCAGGCGGGAGAGGAAAAGCTCTGTGTCGAGGCGGAGGAAGATAAGTTTCGAGTGCATGTTTGAATATCTTGTTCTTTCCTCTTTCCAATGTATAAAACTTTTATAATTTATGACCATTATTAACTATGTTACAAAGGTCCAAAAAATGTGATCTCGGGCGATGACCGTCAAAATGACCAAGGTCATATCTTGTGACCTCTTGGACCAAATGATTTTTTTTTTTCGAAAATGGATTCGGGGCCGCAAACTACAATACGCACCTATTTTGAGAGATAAGGGGGTTATTTTCCTCCCAAAAATGTTGCCTTCTCAGAGAATGCCCAAGGACGGACATATCGCCTGACGAAAAGAGAGTGACTGATGAGGGATAGCCCCAAATTGAGCGAACCAACCAAGGGCGTGTATGGAGCAGGGCCAGGAAGGGCTCAGGGAGAGGGGGTGAATATACTTGAAGAGAGAATCTACCTAAAGGGAAAAAACTACCACTTTACAGGAAACTTCTCAATCCAGATCAGAAACAAAACTCAAAACAGCAGGAGTGAAGTCAGTCATGTCACCAAGAGGCTAAAGACACAAGGGACCAGACCGGTAAGAACTCGGCATACGTAAGTGCAATCTGGATCACACTTCTTATAAAACTCAGGGCCTTCACCTTAAGTAACTCAATATAAGGGCTACCAAAAAAAAGATGGATGCACCGGCTAATCGGTGTAAAGCCTGGATCACAGCTCCCGCCGAGTAGGTTTCGAGCCCCAAGGTCATTGGATCTAAGGGCGCTAAAATGCTACGACAATAGATAATTAGAGTTACTAGCGCAGCCAAGTTAATTAATCACCGATAGCAAACTCCAGTTTTATCCACACGAATCCATATCACAGTTCATCGTGATCATGGCAGAGCTGGCGCACGTGGCAATTTGCAGCCATGTTCTCCAGGCTGGTGATGGGCCAGGAACAGAGAAGACCAGACTCGGTGGGACAGAGCGGTGCCAGAGACAATGGGACCCCCTGTAGCAGACCGGAGACCTTGTGAGAGCCGTCCTGGCATCTGAGAAAACATGGATGAAAGCGTGTTATAATGTCATTTCTTTAGAGACGGTCAGAGCAAGAGCCAAGATAAAATAGAAATTTCAGGAAGGGCATGGCGGTGTTGTTTTTCATTTCCAGTGGCAAGTTACGTACTGATAAAATAGGTACAATGCATTGCTCAAGCTCTTGTGATTTAAAAAAAATACATTTCTGGAATAGCCGATCAACCGCAACATGCAGTTCAAATATCTTTGAACAAAATGACATTCGTAACAAATCATGTTGAACAGCTGTGCACTGCTTGTAATATCAATTGTAAACAGATTCTAGATTTGCACGATCGTAACAAGTTCACACGCGTATCTGATCACCTGTGGAGCACGAAAGCGAGGTTAGATGAGAAGGGCGCGATGCTACTTATTGCGAACGGCCCGTCACGATGCTGGTGGCGAGTGTCATGTGTTAGAGGCGTGGCGGGTTTCTGCAACCCAAGCAGCGTCAGCAGCTGCAGCAACATCTTATCGTGTGAGAAGTAAAGCACCGCACGAGGTGGTGGTGCTGCTGTAGCATCACTGCCACCCTTCACAACATCTCTGTTCAATCAGTTGGATTAGATCAGGGAGAACTCAAGTTACTGGCGCACCATAATCGAGCGTCTACGGTGCCGGAGATAATTATAGTAATAAGGGAAATACTATTGCTCTGAAAATAGTACCAAAGAAAGCGTGATAGCTATAAGATGCCAGAGTGATGTGACCCTAAATCCCACGGAGGCAGCAATCAGTCATCTCAACTAGCCCCACAACAGAAGGTAAAAAAATGGTATAAAAATAAATCGAAAAAATCAGATTGATAAAAATATGAATTTCTACAACAAAAACCTTGGATAATTGAGGCTACATGGATATTTCCAAAATCCCTTTTATTCCATGAAAAGGTCACTTGTACGTACCCAACTTACCGGAAGCTCCTGAAGAGGTCTGAGGCTGCTCCGCACGCCAGCTGTTTGGTCAGGTCAGACCCACCGTAGCTGTCTTCATAGTAGTACTTGAGCGCCTGGTGGTACTCCAACACCTGAGGGTTTCCAAAAGCTGTGTAAAACAAAGTCAGTCAAAGTATTTTCTGAGGAGAGCTAATGCTTCTTACGCGTGCAACAAGAATTATACTTCCTGAAACAGGATCAATTATATATAGATCCGTACTATGTTCGCGTCTTCTCAAGAAATTTTGTTCTAGTTACCAGGTTCACGCTTCAGGGTGACAAATTCGATGGTTCTGACATAAACAGAACCATTGGATGCCTGTTATAAAGATGACTGTCTCGAGTTGATATTCTCTCTTCTTTTTCTCTAGTTCTAGAGGATTGTTTGAAGTAGCTAGCTGTTGCACTTTCTCTAGCAATTGTTGGACTTTTTAACAGCTACTTCAAACAAGCATGCTATGTTCCATAAGAAATATAGTAATTTCAGAATAAATGTTGGTGCTGCCCAGCACCGACCTCTGTTGTTGGTTAGAGCTGGTGAGTTAAGCTGCTTCCATTGTATTTAGATGCTTTTTAGTGAAATAACTCACCCTACACAGAGAGTTGGTGAGGTCATAGCCTCACAGGATAAAAATAAATTGAATGTTAGTGCATGCTCACCTCAATATCATGTTCACTGAAAAACTTGCACCAGAGAGGAAGTTTGTCAAGCCACCATGCCGCCTCAAAACGACACTCATCATAGATCAGGTCAAACTCGGCTGCAAGAAAAACATAACAAGTGTGGTCAACTTATTAATTGGATATTCCTATTGAGCTCTGAGGATTAGCCAAGCATAAATGACAAAAAATGTACGACAAAGTTAACTATTATTATGCAATGGTAATAGTACTTTGATATAGTATGTAGCTACTCATGTAATAATTACTTTTAAAAAAAGTTGGGAACAGATCTTGAATACTTTGCTCAAGTGTCACATAAAGCTTAGAAGATTCTTTGTGCAGTTGCATAGCAGGTGTGTAACCCTTCCTAAAACTGCAAAAAAAAATAGTAATGCATCAACATCAGGGGAGTAACTGTATGAGTAATCCTGATGTCAGCCTGAGTACTGATGTGTCTTGACTGAGGAACTGGTGGCCAGGATACAGAAAGGACTGCTGGTGATATTGAACTGATGTCACGTAAACAATAAAACTGACGGAAAGGCGACCAGCCACCATGAAGAAGAATGTGCTAGAGCCTGATTCCAATAAAAAGTGAAAATAATGAAAATGATCCAGAAGAGCAGAAACATAAACAATATAAGGTACCGGCAGTAAAAAGCTAGAAACACTCAATAGTATTTGAAAATGAAATGAAATCATGGAGTGTCAGGGAACAGATGTGGCTTTACCCACCCGCAGCATTGCAAAAAGGTTATGAACTTAGAAAGGTAGTAGTAAAATTGACATCATAGTAAAAAAAAATCCTAATCTTGTACAATGACTTGTGTCGTCATATGCAAAGCAACAAAATAATTGTGATTAGCTGCATATTGGGAAAATAAGAAAACCACTGGAACCAGCAAAGTCAACATGCTGAACCTAAAGAACAGAGAGGACATTTTAATTCTACTCACAGATATAATGATACGGTCATGTAGTTGGTGCAGCCAATAGACAGCTAAGCGTTCATCTGAGCCATCCACAGCAACACCCCAACAACAACCATGATGATCAACTTGGGTATATATATATCACGTGATGACAAGCAATTCCACACACATCGGATTTCTTCCGTAGCATCAATGAACAATCACCACCATCTTTGTGACTAGGACAACAGACAGCCAAGGAATGGCAGACGCCCTTCACGTGAGCAGCTCACATGAAGGGCGCTGAACGCGCTCTCCTGCAGCAGCGCATGGCTGTCACCACTACCGTGCTGTGTGCAGCAAGATCAGTCACTGCAAATGCATTGAGGCAAAATTAGGCAAGCGTACAGTTCTCCTGCAGCAGCGCATGGCTGTCACCAACACTGTGCTGTGCAGCAAGATCAGTCACTGCACATGCGTCGACTCAAAATTAATCAAGAAATTCTGGTTTTGGTATTGAGGCTTCCAGATTAGATCCAACGAGTGGAAACAATGGAATGCACAGATGACATATTTCTTAAAGTTGGAGAATCTCCTATAGCTCTAGCAAGCCAAAGCTCCCTAGAATGAGTGCTGCCAATCCAGATGTGACAAGAAATAAACTCACCTTTGCAGCCCCCCCACAGCCCCGCCAACATAGCACGCAGGCATGGGAGGCAGTAAACCTCAGCACGTCAGCAATCAAAAAGAACAGCACGGTACAAGCACTGCAGCATGGTTAGAATGCGCTTACTAGGTCAAAAGAAAATAAAACAATGAAGACATTCAACAACTGCACACAACTGTCAGCAACATAAACAAAGCCACAAGATCACATCAAATTTGGTCTAGCAAAACTCATACAACACTGCCCCCAACTCCTCCACCAAGGCCCTCTTCAAACCGCTAATTGAATCACACTGCACCACATCAACAGGCAGCCAGTTCCAAATCTGAACACAGCGAGAATTTAAAGAATCTGCGTTCATAGTCCGTCTGACAGCAAGGAACCACCAGCTTGAAAGAATGTTTACGTGTGCCAATATCAGGAGCTCTCTCAAACAGAGCAGACAAACCTGAATCAACAGGACAACGAAAAATCTTCCAACACTTCACAAGATCTGAACGCAACAACCTCCCCGTCACAGAAAACAACTGCACAGCTTTGAGCCGTTCACCACAGTCCACTCAGCACAGCCCATCAATTTCCCTGGTCCACCTCTTCTGCACAGACTCCAACAATCTCAGATCCCCCAAATATCCCACATTCCACACACATGAGCACTAGTCCAAGATGGGTCTTATACGAGTGATAAACAAAGAGACCATGAAGACTGAACTCCTATTGACAGTAGAGCAGAGCAGACTGGTCGCCAGAGTGGAAGCCTTTCTTACAACACTCCTCACGTGGAGATGGAACCGCTGCCTCGAGTACCGCACTATTCAAATTATAAGCAATTCTATCATCAATCTGCTCCAATTCAAGATGGCCCCTGTAGAAACGCATAAAGACACACTTGTCAATGTTCAACTAGAATTCCATGACAACAACACAGACTGCACAAAATCCAGATCCCTCTGCAAGGAAGACACACCCAGGTGAACTGCTTGTACATCGTGTGGGAAACTCAAATAAAGTTTGAAGTCGTCAGCAACTACTAAAAAATAATCCAACAAAATCATGTAAAAAAGTTTTGCCTTTTGAATTCCTATGGCTTTCATGACGCAAGCCAATATGGCAAAATAAAGTTGAGCCAAGACGTTCTACCCAATAATGATTTACTCTTCATTAGCGTGACTGAGACACACTGAAAAAAGAAGGTTCAATCTGCCAAGAAAAATATCATAAATTACAATTTTTCATAAGTGATTGTAGGAATAGGAAATGTAGTGGCGTCACTATGTGAAAGATGATCCTTAAAGCTGTGAGGAGATTAAATTGTTCCATGATTACTGTGAGTGCCTGTATAAATAAAAAAAGCTGAAAACCATTACAATTAATGTTCAAATGTTTTGTTTGGGTGACATTTTTTTTTTTAAGATTGGGGAGGTCCTTCTGTAACATGATGGTACCTTAGCTTCAGGATTGACCTGCCGGTGGCGATATCTCATTGTGGGGAGGGTTCCCCCTCCCCCCTTTTTGGGGTGCGAGAGTGCTGGGTGTTCCTCCGTCTTGGTGTTGCTATGGTGGTGGGTTATGTGTGTGTGTATTTGAGTGCATGTGCCCGAGAGGGATGTGTCTGTGTGCTTCTCTGTTGACAGTTTTTTTTTCCTCAATATTGTTATGGTGCTGGAGTGATGTGGGTTGTGGTGTGTGTGTGTCTTGTGCAGTGTGCTATTCTATAATTTATTCTTTTTTTTCCGTTCATATGCTATCCAACGGTGCGCACTAGTTCCCGTTTCTATACCTGTGGTAACAAAGCTGTTTCCAATATCAAGCTGGTGCGCATGGCTGTGCTGGCCTCCCTCGGCTCTACTGCTCCTCACTGGTTTGTGGCGCTGATGGAGGGGGCTGCAAAGGTAAGAGACCCAACTGTGACTATGGACACAGCAAATGAAATAGAAATTTTACTGACATATGAGTCAAATATTGATCTGGCTGAATTAAAATCTTTCTGTTCTTGCTTTATTTGTCCACTTATCAGATGGCTAAATAATAATAACATTCTTTAGACACTCATTTATTGAAATTGTCAAAGAGGCCACTGTGAGCTACAATGACTTCCTTAAGTTTATATTTCCTGCAAAATTGCCATTTGGTTTGCTTGGCAGTCATTTAAGAATGCTTCCAATGAGTAAATCATGTTTGCTACAATACAGGGCAAGCCTCATGAAGCTTGAATTCAACAAGTATTCGGTCGTCATCTTTGCCAAACGTATTGGAGCATTCTGTGCCCAAAAGCAGTATGTTTGATGTTTATGCCTCTTACTACGACCACGCGCGATTTTGGAGAACTTTTTGGATGGTGAGAGATAACTGTGGTTTAAGTCTGCTTATTTATATGCAGAAATTTTTAATACCATTTAGATCACGTCATTGTCCTCAACATAATACAGACGGCACCAAGATTACTTCACAAAGTCATCAATATTAAAAAACAAGTTTGCACAACTCTTGACTATCCTGGCAATCCATTTTTAACCTGGAACGATGTGTTAACTTGCAAGAAGGGCTGTCGTTTCACGGAAGGATTCTTACGTAGATGAAACACACAAAGGTTGTATATAATAGCACAATATTTTCCCCAAATTTTGATGAAATTCAATACTTAATTTATACAAAAAGATGTAGCTAGCTAATAGCTAATTGGGCATACAGTGTAGCTAGGTATGTGATATAAATTAAATATTTAAATGCATGCATATTTTTTACATTGATTCATAAAATTTCTTCAGTGATTTCAATGGTTGATGATTGTGTGAACCGAAATCAATAGCAGGGAATGACATTTCTTTATGTAACGTGCTATAATTGTTCCTTTTCCTGTACAATAAGATTGTTAAAGGGTCTCTCAGTTTGAGAGAAACTGAGATAAAATATTGGAATTAGCTTAAAATGGAAGTTACATCCGCCACAATACGTGAACTTATGAATTGTTATGTTGCAATGTAGATAAACTGCGTTTTCATACAATTCCTTGGTGTTTACAAACGGGTAAATCAGGTAAAACTAAAAATGAGTTCGACTAATTAATAAACTAAAATTAATTGTGAAAATCTTACATCAAGATAATTGATGCTTCATGTCAACGAAACAGGCTGTTGTGCAAACTTGATACAGGAGGGGCTACACATCAATAACTGATGCAGAATGCCACACACAGTAGGAAGGAATAGATAATACCACCAGACTGTCTTCTCACCCAACGGGATAGGCTCAGTGTAGCCCAGTCTGCTACTAACGGACGCCACCATTGCCTCAAATTCTGGGGTTTTCTCATATAGCTTCTGTTCATGGTATGTTGCCTCATTGTTGAGAACCGTGCGGGTCCACATCGGACACGACTTGTACGCCTGAGATGAAAAGAAGTAAAGCCACGAGTCGTTACAATGACATGACAAGAAGGGATCATCTGCTCAGGCAATTCATTAGATGACGGAAAGGTTTGCTTAAAGGTGAACATTGAAATCTATTTTTCATCACCTTGGTAAATCAGTTTGATTGTTGTAAGTTATGTGGCTTGATGATAAATTTCAAGTTGTATACACCATTCAACTTATTCAAACAGGTCTTATTCAATTAGTTTAAACTCAGAACAGTTTGAAAAATTGCAACAATTTATATA
Organism: Gammarus roeselii; assembly: GCA_016164225.1. Classification (NCBI taxonomy): domain Eukaryota; kingdom Metazoa; phylum Arthropoda; class Malacostraca; order Amphipoda; family Gammaridae; genus Gammarus; species Gammarus roeselii. The sequence continues at coordinate 9,200 of SDVV010033673.1, forward strand.
TTGTTGAGTTGAACAAGGCTCTAAGTGCTATGCAATACTAAATCAACACTCAAAGTGTCGGTTGGTTCTTTCCAGATGTCTACATTTTGTTGGCAAACTTTCATCAGTGACACACCACAAAGCCATCTATTTGCTAAGAAACAGCTCACACCAAAATCTGAACTGTTGCATGATAGAGGGACATGCACAGTCATGCATTCATAAGGCTGAACCCCTAACATGCACTTGCATGCTTCTTATTCATTCATTGGATCAAGTTGCCATAATTTATTAAAAACTTGCTGGTGCACTGAGAACTTCATTCTGTTATACAAGTAGAAAAAATTAAAAGTAAGGTGGATCTCTAATCTTCCTTTTAAAACTACAGAACAGGTAGCAGCTATTAGTAAACAGTAACAGTGGTTTATATTTTGATGAGACCAATTTATCAGTAGCTACTGAGGTGGGAACTTCATGAATCAAGAATTGCAAGAGATTGTTCAAGAAACAGTTTCACCAAAGTTTTCACAAGTTTCAGAGTAAATAATAGCTAAGGTGTGAAGTTATAATTAAATATTTGCCAAATTAGGGGTAAAAAAACATGCTAGGCAAGTAGGGTAATGTACACTCAGTTGAAGATAATAAATAAAAAAGCACAACATTATGGTGTCTCAACATCATACCATTTTTTACTTTTATTTGAGCCTCATTTCCACCGGAGCCTTAACTTGAGTCATAATAGGCTCCCCTGTAGGGCGCAACCGTCATTGATTCAGGTAAGTTTGCACAGCCTCACGTGCAAAAATACAGCCTCGTGTGCAAAAATATTAGTCTTGTCAAGATGAAATCAAGAGCATATTTCAATTGTGGCACATTTGCGTACTAGCGCGTACAAGAGAGTAAAGAGTTAATGCGTATCTTTGTAAATGTATTGTTATCTCTGTGCGTAATGGGGTGGAGAGACCGCCTCACTTGCACAGGTGTTTGGGGTTTAGACAGCTTCGTAAGGTCCGGTGTGTTTTCCAAAAGCAATAAGCTTTTTACAATAGGTTGGGTCAGTGAGTAGGCTTTGTAGGTTGCACGGGGGATTTATGAACGTAAGTTGGGCTTTCGCGAGTGTTTTGCAATCCATCAGTAAGTGTTTCACGCTTATAGCCACTTGAGGGCAACAGGGGTAAGGTGGCGCGTTTAGTCCTGTGTCGACATCCATCAGGTTTTTGTGAATTATCCATGTGTGTCCGTGCACAAGCGATTGATGAACATTTGGTCTTTCCTGAGGGTGAACTTTGTTTCCCATTCTCAGACTGAGTGTTTGACTGGAAGCAATTTTTGTTGATTCAGTTATTAGTAGACAGCTTGGATTCTCAGAGTCAGGTTTTAGATCAATCTTATTTTGCAATAGCAAATCGAACTGTATTAAAACAGTTCGGACCTCTCCATAATTTTATTTGTCAAATTGTATCCCATATGCTACACAGTGATAGCAAAAGGATTGAAGCCAGTTGTCACAGTTTTTGCTGATAATTTCTATTTTTAGATACCAGGTCTGTAAATTTAGCATTCAAAATAATAATTAAAAATCTAAAATCTTCACTATGCATGGGTAGCCTCAGTAACCCTAAGTTGCTTAAGCTATGGAGTCCCAGCACAACTTGGAGAAGAGCCATGCAACAAAACGCCCCATGGAGGAGAAAAGTGAGTCTAGCTGGGAGATGGGAAGCTAATGTATGAGGTCACACTTACCCTGAGCTTGAAGTTTGGCTTCCTAGCTTTGGGCAGCTGAATGTGTGCCACTTCGTCATCTCCAAACATGCCACGTAAAAAATGGTAGGCACTCTGTCCTGTTCTATTGGCAGAAGTGACCTCAACCTGAAACCAATAGTAAAGATTTTATTTTTTCATAAGATTCTCTAAGCACATTTTTACACCTCTGTCTGAGCTTCTGAGCTGCAGAAGTGACCTCAACCTGGAACCAACAGTGAAGATATTTTTATTTTTACATAAGATTCTCCAGCACATTTTTACAAATCTGTCATATTAAGCATTTTAAATGTAAAAAATAAGAATCTGAAAACTATGTAGCTGTAGGAACC
>SDVV010033674.1:0-11271 GCA_016164225.1 Gammarus roeselii
CGTCACTGTCCTGCTGCTCCCAGTGAAACTCCCTCCCCTTCCCTCCCGTCACTGTCCTGCTGCTCCCAGTGAAACTCCCTCCCCTTCCCTCCCGTCACTGTCCTGCTGCTCCCAGTGAAACTCCCTCCCCTTCCCTCCCGTCACTGTCCTGCTGCTCCCAGTGAAACTGTCCAATCTGAGCCCAAGTTGGCTGGTTTCATCGCAGTCTTGAAGTACATTCCTTCTTCACTGTAATCACGAATTGTTGACCAAGTAGCCTTTCCTTCATCCTATTTTATAACCCTATAGACATATATTTTTTTTTTTAGATAAGGTTCATTGCGAGTGACACATAGCATTAAATTGCCGTACTGAAGAATGTGTTCAGTTTGATGACGTTGAATCTACCATTGAACATGTTGGTCTTTCGTGTGCATGTCTGGGTGGCAAATCTGAGTATTATAGAGAGCGATGTATTTAACCGATTATCGTTGTTGATCAACATTATACTTCTAATAACTGGACGTTGCATACTACTTGGATAAACTATATTGAAAGAGCTGTGTACAAAAAACTATTGTAAATATTATGCAGTATACAAAAATATCCGTCGCCAATCGTGGAACAATTTTTACTACTATCTTCATTGTTCATTGTTTTAAGATGGTGTACCGTTTCATTCTACGTATTTATGGTGTATCGTATCATAAGATGAAATTTTCAATTTCTGTTATTGTTGATCGATTATATTTCACGCTATGAATAGGTAGACTGTACAGCTATTATGAGATCATACTATTTATTACCTCGAAAGATATGACGTTTTGATACGAACATTACATAATCTCCGTTGCTTGAGAGGCTTATTTTTTTAAGGTAATCTTACCCTAGCACATTTTGCCTCCTAAATCGTGAGCTACAGACCACGCCCAGGATCCGCCCCCTGGCACTGGAGGCTGACCTTGCAGATATGTCAAACAACAGCTATGTTGTCCTGTGGTAATGTCAAACAACAGCTATGTTGTCCTGTGTTGATATCAAAAAAACAGCTACGTTGTCCTGCATTAATCACAACTAGATTGATCACCTAGGGAAATTGCTGCTTCCATCTGGCGATCAGCCTGAAACACTTTTTGATGGTGAGCAACGCACTGGCAGCGGCTCAGTTTTCTTAAATCCTAGATGCAATCTACCAAGCCTACTCGCTGACCTCGCATACCGAAAAAAAACAATAGTTTTCTTCATGTGTACCAGCCTATACGAAGCACTTGGAAAATTAGAAAGCGGTTCAAGCAAGGGGGTTCTTCCTATTTACAATGTGTTAACGTAAAAGAGAGCCCAGATAAGAGGACTTGTTCATATAGTTTGCCCCCCCCCCTCCCCAAAGCTACTGGTTCACTGGTCGCACGGTGTCACGATCCGACCGGGGGGGGGTGGGGTTACAACCCTATTTTCCTTTCGGACCCTTTTACTCTTCACTCTTCATTATCTCCCCTTCTCTACCCTTTCCTGGTTATGCTTTCACCTTGTTTACTCTTTTTACCTCGTTTGTTTTGTTGAAACTCCATTAACTTATCTCTCTTCTTCTCTTGACAACTTTCCCCCGTAGAGTTTTTTTTCTCCTACTTTTTTCACTTTAGTTTTTTTTCATTTAAGTTTTTTTTACCTCCGCTGTCTATTTTATGTTATGCATTTCTTTTGCTTTATGTCTTTGTTTTATTAATTTCTTTTTGTTTGTTATCCTCTTGTTACTCATGATTTTTTATCCCCCTTTTTTTTGCAGGTAGCAATGTTGTCGACGGATAACGCTGTAAATGAAATGACTGCATTAGACCTCTGCGATGTGGTGGACCGGGAGGTGGGACAACTTTCAGCGAGCCCGTTGCTGGGGTAGAGCTGTTGGAAAGTCTTGCTTCACCGTCGGAATACTGTGTTGCAGGGGAAACCTCTCATAGCTGACAAGCGATGCTCTCTGAAAGAGCCAGAAAACACTTGCAATATGCGCTCCGAGGTGGGCGTGGGTATGTTGAGGGGACTCCTCGGAACTGTCATGGATTCTTTAATAGAAATTAAGCGAATGTTAACGACCCAGACTTCTTCGTTGGACAACCCTTCTGAACAACGGATATCAGAATAACAACAACAACGGTTATCGCAAGATGACGACGTATTAGCGTCACCATCTTGTGGACGCTCTTCAACACCACCATCACCCGGCGGTCGCGCCCAAGTAGTGGAAGTAAGCCCCCTCCATCCCAGGCTGTCTGATGGAGAGATGATTAGTCAACGGCAGCCTTCCCCCACTTCTGGTGGGGTGGACTTTGGAAACAAGACACACGATCGTGACGCGGGTGCGGTACATGCTGCTCCCGGACTACAGCACGGGAGAAGCCTCCGCAATCGTGTACGACATCGTGATCGATACGCTGAAAATCATGAAATACTTGAAAATCTTTTTCAAAATGGAAACTTCACTAAGTTCATCACCGTCAAGGCTATCTCAGGAGAGAACCTGGCCGATACTAATACTGAACAAGCTAATCGACAACTCCGCGCTGCACTGGGGGGACCCCCGAAGTGCATCAGTGAGCTTAAGAGTGGCTCCTTCCTGGTAGAGGTGAAAGATGAGGAGCAAAGTAGGATCATTCAGAACCTAAAACAACTAAATAATATACCTGTATAAGTTGATGCACACCCTAATCTCGACGCGATACAAGAACTATCTATTATAAAAAGAGACCAAACCACTCCAACGACGGTATTCTTACTGAACTCGCGGATCAGCAAGTCGCCAAGATATACAAAGTGAAACGACGGTGAAGCGGATTTGAGGAGTACACTGGTGTCTACATCCTCACCTTCAAGCTCTGTTCGTGCATCCTGATGTCCACATTGGCTGGACACTGTGCTCGGTTCGTGAAACATCCCTAATCCCAGACGCTGCTACAAGTGCCAAAAGTTTGATCATGGAAGTGATACCTGACGATTGAGGTACATAAAAAGTACATGCTTCTGCTGTGGTAAGGATGCACATGGTCACAAATGTGACCGACCTGCTAATTGCGCAAACTGTTCAAAGGACCATCCTGCGTTATCACGCAAGTGCTTCTATTACAGACTCGAAAAGGAGATACTCGCTTTTGAAGCTAGAGAACTCCTTTCCTACCCTGAAGCCAAGAGACAAGTAACCGCCAAATTTATCCGCCCGCTTGCTAGCTTTGCTGCAGTGACAGCAGGAACACCTGTAATAAGGGTTCCTTCTAACCTACAACACTATGCCCTTCATCCTCCTCGAAATCGAGGAAGCCCACGACGACAGTCATTCGCACGGTCCGGAAACTCTTAATTTTCGTTGGAGATACCTTCCCTCACTCTCACCTCGCCTCGTCCATCACTTGCTGATCTACGTGCACTGGGAGTCCCAGACCTGGATCTGGACAACGACCTGCCTTTATTGTGGGCAACACCACATAAAAACTCTGCCACCTCAACGTGCTCCTCGCCAGCTAAACAAGACGAGAACTCGTGATCTGTCATCAACGTTCAAACCCGCCTTACTCCAAGCCCAACCAAGATTACCCTTGGTAACCGCGCAGCCTAGCCAGAGTACTGCTCAACTCTGATGTCATTCTGGTGCCTTTATTAGGGCACCAAATGCCCTTTCGCCTCTGCCTCGCTTAGCCGCTGCAGCATTTTAATCCTAAGGGAAATGCGCCGAACACAGTATTGAGTGATAACCCACCCTACCCCATCATCGCCGTCGAGAAGCGCACTGGCTTCGACCTGGACGATGATGATCCAAACGGGAATGACCCTTCGTTAACTCGTAGCCAAATGAGAAGCTCCAGCGATACTCGTCGAGTGCGGTTGACAGGCCGTGAGTGACAGAGTCTACAGAGACGATATACTGTATAATTAGACCGTATCAACTCATGCCTCGACCTTGAATTTCTCTAACCTAAACCACAATGTCTGATACCCTCATCCTTCAATAGAACATTAGAGGATACCGTGCTAACTATGCTGATCTATTGAAACTAACCCAACCCTATAATCCAATGGTAGTTTGTCTCCATGAAGCTCTCCTGGGGCTGTACAGACCATCTTTTCCCAGTGGGTATAGAGCCCACTTCACCTCACCCACTGCCGATGCTCGACCGGGCACTGGCCTGGCTACAATAGTAAATCAAGCAATCACATACACTTCAATCCCTCTGCAAACATCTCTGCATGCTCAGGCCCGCAGTGTGGGCCTTAAATGCCCCGTTACTATTTGTAACCTAAATATTCCCCCATATGAACTAATTTCATGCGCACTTCTTGCTATCCTGGTTGGTCAACTTCCTGCGCCCTGCCTTCTTGTAGGTGACCTTGATGCTAAATACCTCCTTTGGGGGGGAGACACAGCTGATAGACGTGGAGGGCACGTCGAAGCATTCTTTCGATCTTCTGATATTGCGCTCCTTAAACTGGAGAACCGACGCACTTCCATACTCAGACAGCCTCGTTATCGGCTATTGACTTTGCCTTCTGCTCCCCAAACCTCTCCCCAGACCGTGCCTGGCAAGTGCTGGAGGAGCCCTACGGGACTGACCACTTCCCCATTACCATCACTACTTTCCATCCTGAAGATACTTTTACAGCTCGCCGATACATAATGCGTAAAGCCAACTGGCAATCGTTCACTGCTTATACAACAACACCTCTCCCACCTCAGGATATATCCTGTGACGAGATGGTAGAAAACTTCAATAGTACCCTCCTTCACGCTGCAGATCGCAGCATCCCTATAACCAAGGAAACACCACGTAAAATTAGAACACCCTGGTGGAGTGACCTGTGTGAAATGGCAAAACGGCAAAGGAAGTGTGCATCCAATCGATACCGGTGCACCAAAGCAGTTTCAGATAAAATTAAGTTTGGGCGAAATACTGCAAAAGCACGAAATACATACTTCCTATCTAGGAAAGAATCATGGCGAAATTTCGTATCGTCCATTAATGTGAACACACCCATATCTAAAGTGTGGTCCCGCATACGAAAAATGACTGGGAAGCACTGGTGCCCCCCCCCCCCTCCCTCAAACCCTAAGTATGATGGGAACGACCCACACCGATCCGCATGAAGTCTCTGAACTCTTTGCAACACATTACTCCTCCGTCAGCTCGGATTCGGTGTACAACCCGGCTTGCCGTATCACAAAGCGTACTGCAGAACAAAATGATCTGGACTTCTCCATAGATTTCCTTATACCTTACAATGAACCTATCACGGTACGCGGAATCCTTGCTACAATTCGTACCTCAACCCTTCTGCTCCTGTTGAAGATCAAATCTCCTACGAGATGCCCCGGCACGTACATCCCTCTGCACTCTCCTACTTGTCTTATTTACAACTCAGTCTGGTCTACCCATTCCTATCCCGATCGGTGGAGAGAGGCAGAGGTTCTGTCTTTCCCACAACCTGGTAAGCCTACCGTTGAATTGAATAGCTACCGCCCTATAGCCCTTACCTCATGTGTAGCGAAGGTTCTGGAGAAGGTTGGGAATGCCCGACTGACTCTGCACCCAACAGCGAACTCAATCCTCTCCCCATTACAATTCGAATTTCGAAAGATGCTATCAGCGCAGGACTCATTATTACGCGTTGTGACTGATATCCAAAGGACCTTGGACCGCAAGCAACACACTATTTGCATTTTCTTTGACCTTGAGAAGGCATATGATACAACTTGGCGCTATGGCATCCTCCGAGAGATCCACCGGATGGGACTCCGGGGTCACTTAGCATTTTTCATCCGGAACTTCCTCCGGCGGAGAGTCTTCCGGGCCAAAATCAGCAATCACCTTTCGGACTTACATACCCAAGAAGAGGGGGTCCCTCAAGGTAGCGTCCTTTCGTGTACTCTATTCGCGTTTGCCATTAATGGGATCACAGGGGTGGTGATCCCTCCCTCCGTGAATGGGTCACTGAACGTTGACGACTTTATGATACACGCATCGGCGCCAGTTGTGTCCCAACTCCAGCGTTAACTACTGAGTGCAATTGCCCAGGTGGTTGCCAGAACAGAATCTCGAGGTTTTAAAATATATAAAAGCAAAACATACGCATTTCATATCCATCGGTCTCGCACACACGCGGAACCAGACCTCAGAATTTATTGAGAAGTGATCTCTTTCCCACCAACAGTCCGCTTTCTAGGACTAATATTCGACCAGAAGCTAACCTGGAAGTACTACGTGCAGCAGCTTAAGATAGACTGCTTACGGCGATTTGTCATTCTTCGGATCGCATCGCACTTCACCTGGGGTGCAGATAGAATAACATCATTACACCTTTACCGCGCTATCATCCGGTCCAAACTGGACTATGGGAGCGTGGTCTATGGCTCCGCGAAACCAAATATTCTCACAACACTGGAACCAGTTCACAATGCCGCCCTTCACGCTTGTACTGGAGCTTTCCGCTCCTCCCCTATTGTCAGCCTTCTTTGTGAAACTGGTGAGCCTAGTCTTGCCCTGCGACGAGAACAAATTGACCGCAAATTTTATTGCCATGTTCTTTCTCGCCCCCACCTCCCCTACATGTACCACAATCCAACAGTGCCATCCCAATCTTGCTCCTTCCTCGAGCTTCTCAAAACACATCGAGCTCCTTACTGCTGAGCTTGGACTACCACACATCATGGTGGACCCTCTCCCGCGAGATGCTATTCCCATCTGGCGTTTACCAGAAAATATGCTCTGCCCTCACTATTTTACTATCCGAAAGGCAGATATTTCATCCCAAAATCTTCGAGCGATTTTTATAGCCCATGCGGAGATTCATCACGCTGGTAGCTTGCATATCTTCGCTGATGGATCAAAAGATGACGATGCTGTGGGCTGTGCAGCGGTGCTCCCCGGGCCCGTCGTCACTAGGACTCCCGCCATCAGCGTCAGTTTTCACCGTTGAACTCACGGCTATTGTCGATGCCCTCTTAGCGGCTGATACTCTTCCAGATGCCAATATCTCAATCTTTAGTGCGCTTCAAACTCTGAAGATCTTCAACAATTGCCACTCTGTCGTTTCAGCAATCTTGCGCTGGCTTTTACGATTGACCTCCAAAAACAAGAACGTTCGTTTGTGCTGGGTTCCGGGCGGACGGAGCGGCGCGAAGAGCTGCAGCGGCGCCTGACCCGGTAGAACAGCGTCCACTCGCATATGAAGACTTTTACCCAGCGATAAAAAGAGCTGTGCGAAATAAATGGAACATGGAATGGTCTGATGTTCCTATGAGAAACAAATTGCGTATTATTAAAGGCACACCCCCACTCTGGGTCTCTTCAAATAACTGATCTCGACGGACTGAGGTAACTCTATGCCGATTGAGAATTAGACATAGCAGACTAACGCACAGACACCTAATGGAGGCGTCGTCAACCCATACTGCATGGACTGTCTAGTCCCTCTTACAATACCCCATGTCATGCCAGAGTGCCCCACGTGGACGGAATGTCGACGCACATACTTCCCCAGGAGCCGATTCCTGGACCTTCCTAATACACTCCGCCTAATGCTTACCGAGTTCCCTCAGAGGCAATTCAGGGCGGAACCGTTTCTCGGCTACTTTCGAGAAACCAGCCTCCTAGCTGAAATCTGATCTGTTGTGAATTGATCATACTTAATCTTACTTACCGATAGTCTCCTCTGTTCCGGAGGACCACCGTTTTCTTTGCTCACGTTGCGTAGGACACATTTGTGACCTCTCCCCATATCCTTATCAACAATAGTGACCTAAGCATGCCGTGAGTCGAAACGTTCCCGGAGACTGACGATGATTTGTCGATGACTTGATGCAGCACTGGCTGCTGGTTTGACGTTCGGTGCCAGAAGGACATTGACTCTAGTGCACTAGTAGTCCTTGACACTCTAATCTAATCATATAGTTTGCTGATTTTGTGCGACCTTGTGTGATTCAGCAGAACCGAGGCTGACAGAAGGACGAACTACAATCCAAACGGGAATGCAAAGCACAATGTTTTTATTAGACAGACACTAAGCTGAATCCCCAAGAAAGGGGGTGGCCGACGGCAAGGAACACCTCATGCTGCACGTACACTCGCACACAAAGAAACTTAACCCTTTGCACGCTCTCTCGCACACCTCCACACGCAAGAATTATGTCTTCTTCCTAACGCCTAATTCACCCCACCCATCTACCCAAAACTTCTGTCTACCTCTACGCCCACTCACCTCCGCTATCATCACCCTTTTCACTAATTTCCCATCATCCATCCTCACTATGTTCCCGAATCATCTCTGAATACTTGAATCTGCACAGTCTTCTAACTTTGTCACCATCCACGTGCTTATTCAAACCACGTTGTTTCTGATCCAATCAGTGTCACTCCAGCCATGCTCTTGAAGGGTTGTATGAGGGGGTAGTCATCCCACACACAACGTCCCTCAGCTCACTACACTCTTCAGTGCACCAAACACGTATCACCCTCCCTCCACTTGCGATTTCACCTCCGTTTCTACTAGTTCAGTCTTCTCCACATCAGAGCCCTGACACTTGAATCACGGAACTTACTCCAACAAATTTCCATTTCGGAGGATACCAATTCGGCTTACATCGACATTCCTCGAACATTTCATTACTTAACATTTACCCATATTAATTTGCAGCTTCTTTCTCTCACACACTCAACTAAATTCTGACAAGTCAACACAGTGTCTCCTCCAAATCTGCCGCAAGTGCCGTATCATCCACAAATGGTAACTGACGTAAGTGCCAAATACGCCCATTTCATCCCGAACGCTTTACTATGCCTTTTCAGATCATGAAGGCCAGGAATACACGTCTTGATACGCACTGTAAATGAAATATACGTGAATTGAGAGCCGGGAATTACAAATTATTTCTATGCAAGATGAAAATTGATCCAAGAAAAAAACACTGGTTAAGAAACTAGAAGCACTGTCACTTGATGTCAAAGTGTCTCATTCTTTATTAAGTTTGTTTCAATCGTTCCAGTTGACAGTAACTGAACTCCATCGTAAGATTTTTTCAGTGTGTCTAATGCCTAAGAATTTTGTTGTGGCATTTTATACTCACTAGTATTAAGACGAAATATTAATGTCAGTTGGTGAAACAATGTTTTCAGAGATGAAAAACGAGACTACGTGTTTCCTAATTGTGATTAGTTACTTTCAATAAATTCTGAACTATTCTTCGGAGTTGAAATTCCGTCTCCTTGAAGTACTTGTGAAGTGATGCCTACTTTTGGAGAGCGTCGTCTCTTGTAGGAGTGAGAACAAAGAAGCAGAGTTCCAAGTAAGTTCTTAATTGTGTAGTTACACTGAAGGCAGTAAACTACTTACTCCAGGACGTTCTTGCTCAGTATCTGTTACCCCGTCAAGGAGTTTGGATCCGTTCACAAAGTGGCAGCATCAACTTTTCATTTTCTTAGGGGGTTTGCATTGTAATGTCGGCCCGTTGTGTCCGTCCGTGTGCGACAGCTGATTAGAAGACGCTGACATCGACAAATTATGAGTTGGCGGTAGTGAACGTTCTGAGTAATGCAGCACTAAATTCTCGATGACCGCTGGTGGTGAACTAAAAAGTGCCGACCGTAATCAAAACGCCAAATTGTTTCACGGCAAGTTGTTCGGACACTCTCAGTAAAAATATTTTAACGCAATCTATTTGTGAGGAAATGGAATGTAGAACAGAAGCGAAAGAAACATCGTTAATGATTACATAATAACCGAAAAAACAAACTTGACTTTTCTCACGTGGAATTTAACTTTGTATGGAAATTTCTTACGGTTTTATACATGGACAATCCAGCTTGATGAATAATATCAATTAAATTTCCAATGAGTTCAAATTGCGAGCAATAAATGATTCTACTGTATCTTCAATAGTAAACGAATTTTCTTTCGCTACTGTATCTGCGGTACAACACCCAGGTACCGTTTCAAATCTGGAAGCTTTGTGCAGAGGAAGTATCGTAACTTGGGGTGGATGGATGATTATCCATTGTATAGATCATTAACACTTTATTTTGGTATTTTATTATTTCTTATTTCGTGGGCTCTATTATTTATCTGTGCCTTTTTTTCATACTGATCAATTTTGGATTAGTTATATAATTATGTAGCGTTAGACGCCCGCAGGGGCCCTAGGTGGACTATGCGGTGTGTTAGTTAGTCTAGTCCAACCTACGGCGGGAGAATTTGCGCTCTCCCGGGCGCCTTATAAATGTCCGAGCACAGCTAGGCGTTTTGATGGTTAAATGGTGAAATAATGTTGATGTTGATCTTAAAAAGTGAAAGTCTTGAATGATACTGTGCGTGGAGGGGACGAGACGACGAGTCGAGACGAACCGAGGCTGGTTGAGACTAGGTGACCCGGGAATGGGGGAGTAGTCGTGGGACCCGGGGGACTGGGAAGGCCAGGAGGATTTGGGGGGACCCATTTGGACCCTTCCGGGACCCTTTTGGGACACCCTTAGGACCCTTTGAAACCCCCCTGAGAAACTCTGGGACCCGCTTGAGGCCCTTCTGAACCCTCTGACCTCTGCTTCCCTCTCCCAACGCTGTAAAGCCCATGCACAGAAAAATGTACGAATGTGAAATGTTTGAGTAGAACAAATAACCATCACAGTCATCGGATTTCTTGCGCAGAGGGCAAGGGTGGTGTCAAGGCTGGTTGAGGTGCGTCGAGATCAGTCGAAACATGTTGAGGCGAGTCGAGTTGGTCGCGACGAGCCGAGATTGGCCGAAATGATTCGAGACACGTCGAGATGAGCTGAGACGAGGGGACCCGCAAGCTCGAGGCACCCGGGGGATTTGGGTTACTCTCCGGGATTCGTCGGGCTCTTTTGAGACCCTAGACACCTGCCACCCCACTCCCACCCTAAAATGCTTGAGTGAAAATTTTTGTATCACAGTCCACATGATCACTAGCGCAGACGGGAAGAGCCGCATCGAGGCTGGTCGAAGTGCGTCGAGATCAGTCGGAACATGTTGAGGCGAATCGAGTTGGTCGCGACGAACAGAGACTGGCCGAAATGATTCGAGACAAGCCGAGATGAGCTGAGGCGAGGGGTCTCGGGGAGCTCGGTAAGACCCGGGGGACATGGGTCACCCTCCGGGATTCATCGGGCTCTTTTGCGACCCAAGAGACCAATGCCCTCCCCTCCGCCCTATCCCCTTGAACAATCGGTGCGAAATCAATAATCTGAGCAGTTTTTCTGCCCGTGACGAACCTGCTCTTTCTTGTTCATGTCTCACAATATTATA
>SDVV010033675.1:0-11271 GCA_016164225.1 Gammarus roeselii
TGGAGCCTGACTTATCCAGGTCTTCATTATCAGTATTTTTTGATTTCCCCAACTCAACTCAAAATTAAAGACGAAACAAGGAGAACGCACATTCACCCTCAGCGTACGAACAATTCAGAGGGTTTAAGCCCAAGCTCTTGATACTAACCAAAATCAGGGTAGATGGCTACTCCAGTGTACGTATCTTGCCCTACGGGGAGCTCGCTAAGGCAGACGTCAGAGTTACTCCACAGAAAATAGACACCCTAAATCTACTCAAATATAATCTCAGAGTACGTACAATTGAGTGGGCTTAGGACAATATTCAGAACACTTACTAAAATTAGGGTAGATAACTATGAGGGTAGCCCTAGCACCCGATTCCTCCATGGAATCGAGGGCGTCCTGCATGGCCATGGGGAAGCTGGAGAGCGAGAAGGGCAGCACCAGGGCGTCGGCCAACCACTTGACGGAGAGGGAGGCAATACGCCCGCAGCCCTGGGTGTACTTGAACCCGGGGTCATTGAACTTCTTGACCATCTCGAACGTTTCGAAGCCGGTGTGGTAGCTCGGGTAAATTGAAATGTCGTGCACGCGCTGCAAGAAGAAAGCTACAGTGATGGATAGTTTATGATACGAAAAGAACCCATCGAAGCTTATCTGTACAGTTGGTCGTGATATGAGAGGTCACGTACGTACTCTTTAGCCTCGGTCCTGTGTTGATGAAGCCAAGATTTCCCTCGGACTGGATTTTGTGTTGTTACGCATGTGATGTTATTAATAGGCCTCTTACCCCCCACCCTTCCCTGCCCCTACCTTCTGACTAACTCTGTGAGTCGACGATTCTTGATGGTAGGGGGATATTGATGCATGATGGTAGGGGGATATTGATGCATGATGGTAGGAGGATATTAATGCATGATGGTAGGGGGATATTGATGCATGATGGTTGGGGGACATTGATGCATGATGGTTGGGGGAGATTGATGCATGATTGTAGGGGGATATTGATGCATGATGATAGGAGTTATTGATACACGATGGCAGGGAGTTATTGATGCCTAATGGTAGAGAGGTTTTGATGCATGATGGCAGCGAGATATTGATGCATGATGGTAGAACAATATTGATGAACGATGGTAGGGGGATATTGATGATTGATGGTAGGGTGACATTGATGCATGATGGTACTGTGATATTGATGCTTGATGGTAAGGGGATATTGACGCTGGATGGTAAGGGGAAATAGATGCATGATGGAAGGAGGATATTGGTTACCGATGGTTTTCCGATTAGAGGGGCGTGGCCTACGAGGGATCGGAAGAGACTTGGGTCGGAAGTTCAAGTGGACTGCATGTCCTTTAATCTTATCTAATCCGTGCACAGAGAAATTGAATCTCACTGACCGTCATGTAGCTTCACGACCCCGAAATGATCTAAGTGTGGATCTCCGGTGGTATTGGAGGTCAAAATTGAATCATAAATTAAACTCCATAATGGAAGCTACAAAATGACCCACTGGATTAATTTGCAGCGCGGACGTGACATCATGAATTAGACTTAAGGAAAAATAGACAATGAGTTTGGCTGGCCACGGCTGAGAATCTCACCCCTCCACTGCTGAACTCTGGCTCCATCCGATGCCAGCCACATGATGGCAGCGGACCGCCACAAGATGGCCGCCAGCCAGCTCCAAAGCCGGCGACTCCACGACATATCAGCCAACACCACAGCCGCCGTCACGCAATCCCATCAGACAGTCAGGCAGTCAGCCAGCTAGCAAACAATCTCCCTTCATCTTATACCAAAACAAACGGTACGCCCAAAAACACAAAATCCGCCACCGCAATCTTGACACATCAGCGTTTCTACACTCAATTGCATTTATCTATCACATATATACATTTTCAAAGTATAAAAATATGAAACTATGTAGCTAAACATTTCAACACCAGCTCAAAACAAAATAACACAACAAAGAACATATTCACAGTATTTACATGAACACTCCACGGAGGAGTTAAATTGACTTATTTGCATGGACGACTGATAGGAGCAGACTAGAATCTACCCCTCGCCATGTCAGAGCGTTGGCCAATTGTTTGGCCGATTGAACCAAAGACACTGATGTTCCTTTTTTCGATCATGTCTTGTAGAACTGCTATGTCGATCCGCAAATGCCTGTCATCAACATTTCTCGTCGAGTGTAGTGTGTCTGCGAGGGACTTGTTATCAGCAAAGCATTTTACAGCAGGTCAATAACTGCCGATGTTCAACAGCTCACTGATCATATTAACAACAAATGTTCCTGATTCGGCAGCATTCAGCAAAGCAAGAGTCTTTTCAGCCAGAGTGGATTTGACCACTATACGAACCTTCCTAGACTGCCAGAACACCAAACATTTGCACACGCTATTTTCAGCCAAGAAGACAACATATCCTTCTTGTGAGCCACCTCCTTGAAGATTGCCTAACGAACCTGATTGACAGTCACGGGAAAATATTTTTCTTGTGACATGTGAACTCTAATGTACCTGAAGGTTGCAGTGTTTGTTGACCCTATGACAATCTCCTGGCAGAGAGGGATAATGACGACAGCTTTAAAATCTGGCGTACCGCCTCACGGGATATCATCAACGTGGGCGCACATTATCTATCCAGCAAAACGGTGCTGGGTCCAGCGTACATACCGACATTTGAAGACTTAATAAGTCTTGTTTTAGCTTAACGTACTGCGCTCTAGCAGCATCATTGAGCTCATTAAAGTTCTTCTTGAGACGTCATAATTGACCATCTCTGAACTCTTTTGGAGGTTTTTACTACTACATCTCTGTATATCGCATGATCTTGCAGAAAATCAGCCTTGACATCGAAAGTATTGGATTTCCAATAAAAGGCAGAAATGAGAACCAGAGCAATCCGGAACGCATTCTTGGAACAAGTTGGTGAATCTGTTCGCTTTCCCAGTAAACTTTCTTCAAGGATACGAGCCACTAGACGCGCCTTAGTCACGTGACGGTCCTTTGTGATATTTTCAGTTTTCACCCTGCATAATGATATTGCTTTATGGCCTGCATCACAATTATTAGGCTGCCACGACTGAGAAGCTGACCCCTTCACTGGTGAACACAGACTTCAGCTCCACAAGATGGCAGCAAGCCGCCACAAGATGGCCGCTAGCCAGCTCCAAAGCCGGCGACTCCACGACCAATCAGCTGCCACCACAGCCGCCGCCACGCAACCTTATCAGCCAGTCAGGCTGCCAGCTAGCCAGCTCAGGTTGACTGGACAAAATATTTTGTAAAAATTGCATAACAAATGCGTTTGGTATGATGTCACATAGCTAGGAATGGCTTGCTGCAACGAGTATGTTACGAATAATTTCTAAGTTGAGGAAGCTAATGTATGCTCCCAGCAGCAGTTGGTTCAGACTCTGGACGTCATCCCTAATGTACCTGAATGCTGATCGGAGATGACAGGAAGTAGAGCCCCTAAAGAAAGAGTTTTTCAAATCTTCGAATTTGCTATAAATAAATCCAAAAATTGTCATTAGCTGTTCCAAAATATTTTATCTTGGTTACAAAATAATTGATCGTGGCGTGCCACTGATTACACCATCAAAACTCAAAGACAAAATGACTGGTGTAATATTTTTGTCCCATAATAACCCCTCCAAAATTTTGGCCTGGCTGTAAGCTCGGCCCTACCCTGTCTCTCCTGAACCAAATGTCCATGGCCGGTACTCCTGCGTAGACGAAGAAGTGAGCGAAGTCACTGCCCGAGCCCAGAGTTGACATTCTGTGTGCAGGAAAAAAGCGTTGTTTCTTTAGATCCTCTGTGATGACACCATACATTTACTTTGGTAAAATTCATACACTCGTACACTACTATACATTTATGTTAAAAGCATGGAAAAGGAACGTATGAATGCAGGTATAGACGCTCGTACAGTCGTTCCTCTTAGTACTGGAGGCTAGTGTTAGAGTAGGTCACAGAGAGTAGCATCTGCACAGCCGCCCGCCCACAAGGTGCGCACTGAGTCTGTTAATACTCGAACACCCAACACGTATCTTTCGTTTGAACGCATAAATTGGGGTAACAAACCAAAGGAAGTCGGTCATTAAAGCAACTTCATGAGCCGATATCTCGAAAAAGGAAATTCAATGGGCGTTTAATTTCCAGCGTATCAACTTCTAAGCGCGCATTTAAAGCTAATATATGCACTTGGTCAATTTGCGTGGTAGTGGCCCTTTAACAAAGCAAGATGAGCGAAGGTGTTGCTTGGATGAGAAATACTTTGTTACACGTGAAGCAAGCTTAACCTCAGTAATGTCTTACACTGGTTTTCGGGTTGCGTTTGAGTTGAACTCCTCATCAAAGGCAAGCCTCTCTTCGTAAACAGTTTTGGAAGAGTCCTTGACGCCTGGCACCTGAAGGACAAAGAAATGCATGAAAACGCGTGTCGGGAAGATACGCCTTCTTCTAAATTAAAGAGTGAGTGCCTCCGTCACACTTTCTCAGTAATTAGATTGAAAAAAGAAAGAGGACGGGTCGAAATCAGAGGAAAATCGAGTTATAAAATCATTTTTAGTCATATCACGAATACCCAGCAATGGGTCAAAGGTGGTTTTCTTGGCCCTTCGAAAAGTAATGCCAGAAATTAAATATAATAGTCGTATTGCATTGACAAACACGCAAAGGATGAAGTTCAAACAATACATTTTATTTTGTTCACGACTTCTGAATGGTACTGTTTTCAAAAGATGACTCACTTCACTGTATCTGCCTGAGAAAATGTTTGCGTCTTGGATCCTGCATACGAAAGAGAGCTTCTTACTTCGATCTAATCGACCGCTTAATGCTCAATAACCAGACCTGGGTTGCAGACAATGCCTGCAAACCCAGCCAGTCCTATTGAGATAAAAAGGTCTGGCGCTAACAAATCGAAAATCGAACAGAAATGGAATGCCAAGAAATCTCAGACTACCAGGGACTTCGGAACTGTAATATTGAAAAGCAGGGTAAAGAAATTAGGCTTCCACCTCACAATGTGCTTCGGTACATTATTGAAAAAGTACAAAAACAATGATCTACTCAGAGAGATAAGTATAAATCCTTAATTATTTTGTTATAAAAGAAGGAAAAGAAGAAAATACGTGGTTAAATCCTGTCCCGGCAGCACGAGCGTGCCTACATACCGGGAGTACTCACCATTTTGCTGACGCTCTTGATCATCTCCCATAGCAGGGGGCTGGCGGGCGCTTCCAGCACAGGGCCCGTGGCGCAAGTGTCTGTGTTGATGTAGGCCACAGCGCGACCCTGAAGCTTGTCCACGTGTTCCTGCGAGGGACAAATGTTTGAGAATAATTTGATTATATTAGGATGGCTTGAAAATGACGTGTCGTGTTTCAAAAATGCCACATCCAATGCGAAATTTTAAACTGCTTTGTCGTTCCATAATAACGAAATGTAAAAGTAAACTAGGAGGCATTTCAAACCGAAGTCGTAATTTTCCTTCTAAATGCATTTGTTTCGTTCCTCCAGCTCACGAATGAAATTACATGGGCACATGCGCTAAAATCAGTAATATGTACAGATCGAGTGGTAATTTAGCAACGTTTTCGCGACCCTTAAACGGAACCGATGAAGATGTATAGAGTAAGAAGGTCAACTGAACCGGAGATGTCAACCCATCTCTGACGAGACCATCAGTGGCCCGGTCGTTGGCGTGGGCACTCTTCTTTATCTAACGTTTTTTCCGATTAGTTGCAACATTAACCCGGCATCGGTCTTAAAAGCAGATAATGATGGGGGTGTCACCTCTTGACTTGCCATCAATTGGTTATTGGAACTCAACCTTGATATCCTGATGACGGTGTCCCCTCTTGACTTGTCATCAATTGGTTATCGAAACTTAACCTTGATATCCTGATGATGGTGTCCCCTCTTGACTTGTCATCAATTGGTTATCGAAACTCAACCTTGATATCCTGATGACGGTGTCCCCTTTTGACTTGTCATCAATTGGTTATCAAAACTCCACCTTGATATCCTGATGAAGGTGTCCCCTCTTGACTTGTCATCAATTGGTTTTCGAAACTCAACCTTGATATCCTGATGACGGTGTCCCCTCTTGACTTGTCATCAATTGGTTATCGAAACTCAACCTTGATATCCTGATGACGGTGTCCCTTGTTGACTTGTCATCAATTGGTTATCGAAACTCAACCTTGATATCCTGATGACGGTGTCCTCTCTTGACTTGTCATCAATTGGTTATCGAAACTCAACCTTGATATCCTGATGACGGTGCCCCCTCTTGGCTTGTCATCAATTGGTTATCAAAACTCCACCTTGATATTCTGATGACGGTGTCCCCTCATGACTTATCATCAATTGGTTATCGAAACTCAACCTTGATATCCTGATGACGGTGACCCCTCTTGACATGTCATCAATTGGTTATTGAAACTCAACCTTGATATCCTGATGACGGTGTCCCCTCATGACTTATCATCAATTGGTTATCGAAACTCAACCTTGATATCCTGCTGACGGTGCTCCTTCTTGACTTGTCATCAATTGGTTATCGAAACTCAACCTTGATATCCTGATGACGGT
Source organism: Gammarus roeselii (assembly GCA_016164225.1). NCBI lineage: Eukaryota > Metazoa > Arthropoda > Malacostraca > Amphipoda > Gammaridae > Gammarus > Gammarus roeselii. Next base: position 6,601 of record SDVV010033675.1, read on the forward strand.
GTCCCCTCTTGACTTGTCATCAATTGGTTATCGAAACTCAACCTTGATATCCTGATGACGGTGTCCCCTCTTGGCTTGTCATCAATTGGTTATCAAAACTCCACCTTGATATCCTGATGACGGTGTCCCCTCTTGACTTGTCATCAATTGGTTATCGAAACTCAACCTTGATATTCTGATGACGGTGTCCCCTCATGACTTATCATCAATTGGTTATCGAAACTCAACCTTGATATCCTGATGACGGTGTCCCCTCTTGGCTTGTCATCAATTGGTTATCAAAACTCCACCTTGATATCCTGATGACGGTGTCCCCTCATGACTTATCAATTGGTTATTGAAACTCAACCTTGATATCCTGATGACGGTGTCCCCTCTTGACTTGTCATCAATTGTTTATCGAAACTCAACCTTGATATCCTAATGACGATGTCCCCTCTTGACTTGTCATCAATTGGTTATCGAAACTCAACCTTGATTCTCGAACTCGGATACGATTTGGCATTTCGGTCCAAATTTATGTAAGCGCGTCTAGATTTGCTAACGTATTTGCACAAATCAGACAACAACTCCAAACGTGTCTAGAGACATTTGAAGACGAATTAAAAGCCCTAATCAAAAGTTAAATAAACTTTACAATTTCTCGAACTCTTATGTATACGATCAATCATCATAGTGTTCCCAAATTGTACACAAAGAACAAAGTATAGCAGTTGAAATGCGGCACAATTGTGTGCCTGCAAGAATGTACAAATAAGGATTCAAATGGTTTACACTTCACAGCGTGATGACGGCACAGTTGAGGAGACTATCCAATCCGCGCCTGATGATCGACACTGTTCGTCGTATTGCTCACCTCCACCCACTCAGTAGAACCGATGAGTCCATACTCTTCAGCGCCCCAGGAGCAGAACACGAGTGTGCGGCGAGGCCGCCAACCTGCAAAATGGGGTTCACGAATTACGATGCGGATTGAACACGATTTTGTTTCGTAAAATAGCATTCGGGACCGGATTTAATCATTTTCATTGTTAGCCTGTCATCGCCCTGGTCAAAGTAATGGAGCTTTCACTGTCAGACCAAAACGATCATGGTGTCTCATCAGCTGTTTTTCATCACCCTGATCAGTCGTTCAACATACTATAATCCTTTTTTGTAATCATTACCCTTCTCGCTCGGGTCTCTGGTTGGTCACCATCCTAGTTAATAATTGCGTTTTTTGTAACATTTTTATTACAATATGATGAGTCACGAGCGTATCTTTCACATTTAACAGGTCCTTCAACAACCTGGTTTCTCTTTGACCCGTCTTTAGCTGGTCTCGCAACACAATGACCTCTCACTTACCCGTCTGTAATAGGTCGTCCAGCACCCTGGCTTCTCACTGACCTGTCCGCAGCTGGTCCCCCAATACCTTGGCTTCTCACTGACCCGCCTCAAGCAGGTCCTTCAACACCCTGGCCTCCCACTGACCCGCCTCAAGCAGATCCATCAGCAACCTGGCCTCTCACTGACCCGTCTGCAGCAGGTCCCTCATCACCTTGGCTCACTGACCCGCCTTAAGCAGATCCATCAGCACCCTGGCCTCTCACTGACCCATCTTCGGCAGGCCCTACATCATTATCTTTGCTTATCGCTGACTCACCTTCCGCAGGTCCTCCAACACTCTGATCTCTTACTGATCCGTTTAAAGCAGATTTCCCAACACCTTGGCCTCTCACGGACCCATCCTCAGCAGGTCCCACAGCACCTTGACCTCTCACTGACCAGTTTTCAGCAGGTCTCCTAGCACCCTGGCCGTTTCCAGCAGCTGGGCGGTGCCACTTGATGGATCGCTGGCTCCGTAGCCCCATGCGTCGCGGTGGTTGCCGATCAGCACGTAGCGGTCTGGATTAGACAGGCAGCGATCAACAAAACGGTAGCTCTAATATGCTACTGTAATATTGTTGTCTGCATCCTCTAATGAAAAATCTTTTTTATATATTTCCGTGCTTAAACCTTTATTAGACTTGAGTATTCAAATGACCATTGCATCTCAGTCTGGTGTAGTGGGGAGAGCAATTATTAGGGAGACGAAGGCTAGCCGGTAGAACTGTTACCGCTGCCTGGTATAATTATTATCAACACTCGATAGACCTAAATCTGATACATATTGAAGTATGATAGGTCAACATCACATTTTTAAAAAGCAATTGGAATAAACCAAAAAGTAAGATAGCGATATGCTGGATCGTCGTGTATGTAGTTTCAAATAGACACACGGCGGCTTCCCCCTAATTTGTTGAGTGGCTGGGCTATTTTTTCCTAACTGTTAATATCAGTCGTAGGAGGTAAGTCTTAAAGTCGTTTTCTCTTTGAAGAACGTACCAGGCTCAACAGCACCTACTATGGTGCCAAACACATTGTAGGAGACCTTTTCGCCTTGGATGTTGTGGGTGGAGATCTCGACGGTGTATTTATCGTAGTCCTCGTGGAAAGAGGGTCCCATTCTGTAGCCTCTGGTCAGGTTCAGGCCGCCCTCCCACGCCTCGGGCACCGGTTCGCCGCCCAGCATGCTGAGTGACACGATGACGTATGCATTCAGTGATGGGGGGCAGCGCTGGGCACGATATTCTACCTAGATACATTTCTAATGCATAGTCCCTCATTCAGGAGATGAACGTGGACAACGTAATTAGAAACAATTTCCTAGATGAAGTATTTAGATACAGGAGTGTGACCAACACAAGGCACGCGCGAGCTTGTTGAGAATAACACGAGACTTGTGCAAGTCTTGTTAGCGTGTTGGTGTTCTTCTCACGGTTAGAATGAATGGGATCACCAACAGGATTTGATGTACATCGTTAAATAATGAAGTTAAGATCTTTATTCATTCATAAACGGGATGGTATTGTTTACTTGTGGCACAATAAAACAGTACAAAACTAGAACACATTCGATAATAAGCTAAGACCATTCAATTATATTAAGCAACAATATACGGTACATAAGAACGTCTACTGAATAAATGGGACCGTGTATGAGCGGTAGGGTACAGCTTACTTTTAGAGCTGAACGTAGGTACAAGTCTATCTTAGGAACATGTCACGCCCATAGAACTATAAAAGTGAGGGTAAAGAACACAAGAAATATGAACTCCTGATGACACAAACAAAGCATTACGAACGGACACGTAAATATTTTCATAAGACATGTGGTAGGATGTCTGGATTGGGTGAATACGCCTAATCATAGGGTATGTGTTGGTCTGTGTGAGTTAAGGGCTGTGCACACGACGGTCAATGGCTCGAAGATCTTGAGTTCTTTGAAAGAACATCTTGCGTCCTTCGGGCTTACATCTATGCACACAAGGAGTGCGTGTCCAATGCAAATTCTCGTGAGTCGTCTTTTTGCTGAGCAGCTGATCAATGTAAACAAAACACTTCGGTTGTTGTTTCTGTTAAGACATTCAACTAATCAATTATAGTTGAACTCTCAATTGATATTAATGCTTGGAACCAATTGCTAATATGTACTACGACAGTATCTGAGCCTCATTTTAGATTTGGGGTAATTTTTTTTTTTTTTTATGGTAACCAAACAAGCCTTAGACGGTCATCAAACGATTCGTAGGTCGAAAGTATCTCCGGTGCAATTTTGAAAAGTCGTGACCGCGTCGATCCACTGAACGAGGAAAGCGTGGAAATGGTCGAGACTCATGCGGCTTTGGCCCGAAGACTCATGGATTTGATTGACGTGTGCATTGGCTTTTAGAGAACGAGTACACAAACTGTATGGCACAATTGCATGACTTTAAGTCCATCCATTCATAAATATACACAAATCAGAAATATGAATGATGATGAACCGAGACCATCAAATCGGATTAGGTAACCTAATAACGTTCATCACATCGTGTAACCGAGTAAATGAGCCCGTGTATTAAATGAGGAACTGCGCATCTGCTTCTTTCCTAGCTGGAACTAGGAACCAAATTTTCCGGAACATGTCCCGAACTAAGAAATATCAAAGTATACTTGAAGTACTCAATGAATATGCATTAAAGCCGATGACACATAATATTGCGATCTGACATAAGAAAAATGTATCAAGCAATTGGCTGATTATGCGTTGAATGCCTTGGGCGGCACAGGGTGTCGGGTGATATGTGGGTCTATGTGTGTTATGGCCTATGCACACAATGGTCAAAGGCTCGAAGGTCTTCAGTCCTTTGAGCGAACAGCCTTAGAGTCTATGTACACGAGGAGTGCGAATGCATTAAAACTTCTCCTAAGTCAGGTTTTTATGCGAAACAGCTAATCGATGCAAACAAACCACTTGGGTTGTTGTTCTCGTTAAGCGCATATGCAAGCTGTTCGTATGAATGAGTAAAACAATTAGAAAAATAAATAAATCAACAATAGTTGAACTATCAATTGATAATAATGGTTGGAACCAATTGTTCATATGTAATACGGCGTTATCCAAGCCTCACGTCAAATTTGGGGTAAATTTTTGCTATATTTTAGGGCAAGTAAACAAGCCTCAGACAGTTTTCTAAGGGCTCGTCTGTCAAAAGCCTCTTCAAACCAATCTTGAAAAGCCGTGCCCGCGTCGATTCGTTGAACGAAAAAAGCGTGGAAATGATCGCGATTTATACGGTTTTAGCACGAAGAATCGTGGACATATATA
>SDVV010033676.1:0-11270 GCA_016164225.1 Gammarus roeselii
GGCGAACGACAAGTAAAAAAAAAGAAACACACGTGCTGAAAAAGGTGTGGGCTCCTGAGGAAGTAGTCCTTGTTTTTCTATAAGATAAGGCTTGCTTTAAACCCATCATAAATGCCCAATTAATTGTTAAGTTTAATAGAAGAGCATCTATGGATGACAGACGAAAGAATTATCACAATAAAATTTTGACACAATGAAAGATTTATCATTCATTGTACTTAAGTAAAGGGAACCTGGAGTAGAAGCAAATCAGTTTCATATCTGCATGGCCAAGGCATTGATTGTACGTTTCATTCAAATTATTTATTTCAAGTGTATTTGGTGATACACATAGGCAATAAGGGAAATGTGTTTGTCATGAGTCAAAGTGTAACATTGAAAAGTAACCTATAACTACTATGTACGGAAATTTCAAATCCAGGAACCGAGAATCATCCTTCAATTCGTAGATGAAACACATCGCCACGATACATTTTGATCCACATAATTTCTCTCCATGAGCATCATGAACTTGTTGCTTAACGCACAAACCGCAAGGATTAAAATATTCAATCTTTTTAACAAGCTATGTTTATGAAGAGGGGAAAATAGTTTTTAACTTGATTTCTTCAAATGCAGATAAATCAACGAAAACAGGTAGAAATATCATATCTCACAATCCAATTCATTATATCACTTTGCATTTCGATAAAAATAATAACTTCTTCTGGTACAAAGCGAGATATCTTCTGTCAAAGCCACGTGGGCCTTATGAAGAGAGGTGAGCGACAACTTTTATTCCGAATGACAAACATTACACGGACAATCATGTTCTACAGGTCGTCGTTAAATGGTAATATCGTACATGAACGAATAATCCACTCGTATTCGTTTATGTACGAATACTACATAAACCACAACGCGAAACAACTAACAATGGCAAACATTATTATTCATAACGTCGATCATTAAACATGATGACAAATAGTTATAAACGTTGAACATTACACAAATCGATGAACATTACATAAAAGATCAAACGTTAAACATAACGTCAAATATGCAACAATATGCTGAACATCATACAAGCGACAATCATTGTACTATACAATACGACAAACATTATACGAAAAGTCAATCATTGAACAGATTGCTCAAACATCATGCAATACAATAAACATTTAACAACCTACTAACATTAAACAAGCAATAAAACTTTTACTGTACGTCTTTCATGATACAAATCGACAAACATTAACCAGTCAACACATTTTGTACTACGTCAATTATTCACCGATCGACAAACATTTTGTTAAACTTTAAACATGAACTAATCAACAAACTTTACACAGAACATCAAACAATCACAAATCAACACATATTATAATAATTGTCAATAATAACCAATCAACAAACATTATACTAAGCCAAAACATGATACATCTGGACAAAAATAGAGCGAAAAATCAGGCCCACGAATTTTCAGCTTTTACCTCTAGAATCCAGAGCTTCGAAATCACTCAACACGAAAGGTTGTAACCGAATATTTCAGGTCGGTATCTGAATGTAACGAGCAAATCAATATATAGGATAGCAGATATAAATATATATACCTAGCTAACTAACCACAGCAAAATGATATATGTAATAGAATTGAATAATACGAACAGGCCCAATTGAGTCCACAATGATGGCACAGGGACTGCGTGCCTCTCCATGCCACTTTCTCTGCTGGAGGCTGATGTGGGGCGTCCTTTCACAGTCTTATTTCCAACCGAGAGTAAACCGTTCAGTGTGATCACTACCAAAGGGAAATCCTGCTTATCCTTGTCCAGCCTCTCCAAGTTACGGTGATCATTACCTCCCTCACACACATCTCAGCGGCGCCCTGCAGCTCCTCCGTGTCAGCCACGTAGTTTACACGGGGAAGGACTATGTATCTCACAAAATGCATCAACGAGATAAAGGCTGGAGGAGCTATATCTCCTACCTTTCTGAACCCGAGGCCTTCTACGACTAACTGGCTCATTGGTTAAGAACTGTCATCAATGGGGACAATGATCACTCAAGTGACGGCATCCCATAACACCAAGTCAAAACTGTTCCGAAACTCATTATATTGATAGGCAAGTGATGATCCGAGCACATCCTGTATTTTCTGAAAAGCGAAACAATTTGTCAACAGAACAAGTTCTTGATGACTGTCGATCTGCTCCAATCGAGTGATCATTCATTTCAAGTCACCTTGTTTACTTCTCAAAGTATCGGGTATACCCTCTTCGGAAGGGGCTGTTCACAGCAGCACCTTCCGGACCATCGGAACCACTCTGACATCAGGTAGCATCTATCTAAAGCATCTTTCTTTATGGTCCAACTCTTGAAGTGAGTGGTCCAAGATAGATCATATCACATCTACACGCCATGTTATACCTGATGTGGTGTCTCCAAGGGTGTCATAATCAAGGAAGCAGACAATAAACTCGGATTCATCAGTTCCGGCAACCTCGTCAACCCTCAGAGAGAACAGCCGGTGCAAGTGGGTAGCCTTTCTGAACACCTGTGGATGACTTCAACACTTCTTCGCCGTAATATAATGCTATTGGTGGCGACTATGCTTGCCAGAGCAGCCTAGCGCCTGTAGAGCGGTTCCGAGCCGCTGTCAGAAAAGTCCCTTTTTAGATACAATTAAAAGCTTTGCGCTTAAACAGCTTACAATTAAAAGTTTTGAGAACTCTTACAGAGTGCAACATCCCAGTTGTGATGAAAGCCTCCGAAAGAGAGGAACTTCTCTCCGTAGTATTTAGTGCAGAGAGATCGAGCGGCAGCTCGCAGGTAGAGGAGGCCGCTATCGGACTCTGCAGCAACGAGACTAATGGCGTTTTGAGACAGACTCTTCTTTCGGACAGTCTTTGGACTAAAGAAATAGCGGACTTAAGCGGGGTAGGAGTTCAGGTTTGAACAGGAAGCCTGAATAACATACAGGAAAATGTCGACGAACAGGAATATTTCGACCAGTAAAAATATGCCGACGAGCAGGAATATGTCGACGAGCAGAAATCTGTCGACGAGCAGGAATATGTCGACGAGCAGGAATATGTCGACGATCAGGAATATGTTGACGAGCAGAAATATGTCGACGAACAGGCATGTAACATGACGAGCAGGAATATAACATGACGAGCAGGAATAAGCCGACAAGCAGGAATAATTTAACGGGCAGAAACATGTCGACAAGCAGGATTATAACATGACGAGTAGGAATATGCTAACGACCAGGAATGTGTCAACGAGCAGAAACATGTCGACGAGCAGGATTATGTGGAAAAGTGATTCGTTGATTACTAATCTATGCTCATTCAACAGTTCTTATCAGCGAAAAAATGCAAAACTGCACTATTTTGAAATGAGGCAACTACCACTAATACAAGATGAATATACCTTGTATTCGTACCTCAGACAAATTCTTCTCCGACTTTTCTAATAACAAGAAAATACTGAATATGTTAATTTTGAATTCGTGTTGTCAGTAGACGGTCGAGTTTAATCGTCTAGGATGGTATTTACAGGGGCAACCAATCTCAGAGAGACGTTTATTTGAACGATAAAACGCATAGAAGGAAGAAAGCGAGAGATCAGCAACCAATTTCCCAGTGACACATATTAGAACAATACAACGCTAAAAAGTGAGATATATAGAGAGAGGCAACCTCAGCAACCAGTCTGACAATGACGCTTATTTGAGCTACAAAATGCAAAGGAGGGAGAGATGCAGATTCAGCAACCATCTCACTGGGCGTCCTATTTGAAGAATTGAACGCGGATAAGGGAGAACAACAGATGCAGACTTAGCTAAAGACATCAATCATTCATCTATTCATTTCTAACAATTTTACTACTACGCGTTATGGAAGCATCGATTTCTATCTGCAACGCGCGTGTCGCTCTGATATGTATTGCGAAGTACGCTCGGAAAAGAGTATTACAAAGACCCTAACTGATATCAACAAATTGATTTGCTTCCCCGGTCACTCAGAGAACAATATTTCCGCCGAGCAAACCCGACCGATAAAGCCCAGAAACTGGGAGGGATTGAACGGTACATGTCGGAATTTTATTTCCCTTTAAAGAACATGAACAAGAGAACTTTGATCACAGATATTGCACGATTGGATCACATTCCCAAGCACAATTAATTCGATTGACAATCGGAATAGACAATAAAGATTTATAAAAGGTATTGAGATATTCTGACATGAAAGGTAAGGGGTATTAATCGGGGATATTTTCTTTTTTAATTGATTTTTAAAAATAAAGTTTAGACGCACGTTACACCTACACCCATTGGTAGAGCAGACATCGATCATAATAAAGATCAGATGTTAATTACTGTGCTGGCCTGCCCAAGAGAGAGGTATTTCTGCAGCTGTGCGTCTGCCAATCAGAGGGATATTCCTGCAGCTGTGCGTCTGCCAATCAGAGGGATATCCCTGCAGCTGTGCGTCTGGCAATCAGAGGGATATTCCTGCAGCTGTGCGTCTGCCAATCAGAGGGATATTCCTGCAGTCGTGCGTCTTTCCATGAAATATATAGGCAACGGAGACAGTTATATGGCTGCCCTATAACGAGAAAGGCGACAGTTACTGGTTCTGGGAGTGATCAATGTGACGCCACAGTTATGACAGATCTATATAACGGAACCGTTAGGGCATACCATCGTGACGCAACAGTTATGTCAGATCATAGTGACGCAACCGTTATGACAGATCATTGTAACTCAACACTAATGATAGACCGCTATAACGCAACAATTATGACAGATCGTTGTGACGCAACAGTTATGACAGATCATCGTGACGCGACCATTATGACAGATCATTGTAACGCAACACTAATGATAGACCATTATAACGCAACATGTATGACAGATCATTGTGACGCAACAGTTATGACAGATAATTGTCACGCAACCGTTATGACAGATCATTGTAACGCAACAATCATGACAGACCATTATTAAAGCAACAATTATGACAGATCATCGTGACGCAACAGTTATGACAGATCATCGTGACGCAACAGTTATGACAGATCATCGTGACGCAACAGTTATGACAGATCATTGTGACGCAACAGTTATGACAGATCATCGTGACGCAACACTTATGTCAGATCAATATAACGCGACATTTATGACAGATCATCGTGACGCAATAGGCATTATAGATCATTGAGACGCAACAGAAGGACATATCAGTGTGACACAATAGTTGTGATAAATCATTGTGACGCAACAGTTATAACAGATCACTGTGACGCAACACTTATGACAGGTCATTGTGATGCTAAAATTATGACAGATCATTGTGAAGCAACAGTTATGACAGATCATTGTGACGCAACAGTTATGGCAGATCATTGAAATGCAACAGTATGCCAGATGGTTGTGACGCAACAGTTATGATACATCACTCTGACGCAAAACTTATGACAGATCATCGTGCCGCAATCGTTGTGACAGATCATTGTAACCCAACAATCATGACAGACCATTATAAAGCAACAATTAAGACAGATCATCGTGACGCAACAGTTATGATAGATCTTTGTGACGCAATAGTTACGATAGATCATCGTGACGCAACACTTATGACAGATCAATATAACGCGACATTTATGACAGATCATCGTGACGCAACAGGTAAGATAGATCATTGAGACGCAACAGAAGGACAGATAATTGTGACTCAATAGTTGTGATAGAACATTGTGACGTAACAGTTATGACAGATCACTGTGACGCAATCCTTATGACAGGTCATTGTGACGCTAAAATTATGACAGATCATTGTGACGCAACAGTTATGGCAGATCATGGAAACGTAACAAGATGACAGATCATTGTGACGCAATTGTTGTGATAGATAATTGTGACGCAACAGTAATGACAGATCACTGCGACGCAACACTGATGACAGATCATTGTGACGCTACAATTATGACAGGTCATTGTGACGCAACAGTTATGCCCAAATATACATATATATGTGTGTGTACAAATACATGGTGCCGGCACTGGTGCCGTTACCGACCTTGTATATAGATGTAAATGTGGGTATAACTACATGGTGGCGGCACCGGAGCCGACATCAACCCTGTATACGCCTACATTATGCCGACATGTGCCGGCATCAATGTTGTACATTCTTGTCAAAGTATATATAAAATTGGAATCAGATTTTTCCTCATTTAGTTAACGGTCTGCTGTTGTTGTGGACCGATGTTGCCAAGTTTGATATGGAAATATTTTAACGCAAAGGATAACCCTGGGTACGTGTTATTTGCCGTGCGGAGATAAAGTTGAGCAAATCAAGTTCCACGTTCGGGTTGTAGCAACATCTCAGAGGACATCATTATCTTGAATATGATAAGCTTACAAATGAACGAGAAAATACAAACTCTAAGGACACAAAGGGCCTATCGATAAAACATAATAAACCGAACATGGCTTTCCAAAGTTATGAGATAGACAGTTCTCAACTGAGTGCTAGCAGTAAAGAAAGTGCTTTACCTCTAACAACAAACACATAATGTATGAAGCCTATAAATTTTTGGTTGCTATATCGTAAATTTAACTCGAATGCCTAGCAATGAAATTGCAGTTGTGCAACCTGCCTTGCATTGAATTGCAATACAACGCTTCTGCCTTGTATTGAATATGCGATAAATACTCTGCAATTGAAAATTGCACTCGGCTACCTAAGGTTTCGTAGATATTTACATGTATATCTGATCAGTTCCAAACAGGAGGCGGACTAAATCTGGAATTGAATCTATGCGGGGAGAATTGGTGGTGCCGTAAACCGACGCGTAGAGATGAAATCTAGCGATATGAGGGTTGTGTCGAGTGTAGGGGGGTCTTGAGATAGGGTCTCTGTATGACAGTGACGGATGGAGGTGAATCACTACGTTAGCGAGCCAGTGGTATCATTTTCAATTGACTGCTGCCTACACTGTCTATGATGACATTGTCCTATTGTAGAAAAAATATACGAATGGTTCACTCATTCCAAGTTGGTTTCTTCGTGCTTAAAAAAGCTTAAGAAAAAATCTACAGTTTCTTTCATGACACACTGAAACCCATATACGGTGACAATGTCTTGCTCATCTACTTAAACACAGACTCGTTGCTGCTCCAGTTCAAAGGTGTGGATGACATTGAGACGGAAATGTGTAAACCTCCCCTGGCTGCATACATGAACTTCTCCAATTACCCCAAAAATCATTCCTTGTACGATGAAACAAGGAAAATACAGCTGGGGTTCGACTGAAAAGTTAAACAGTCAACGACTACACGAGTGAAATCATTTGCTTGTAACCAAATTGTTACAGTATGTTACTCGAGTCCGACACCACAAAATCAGATTCTAAGGGTGTCAATTACCAGACACAAGACAAAATCAGACATGAACAATGCAAAGACATCCATAACCCGAAAGCAAACACAGTTTGAGACAATACACAATATTCGCGCACAAGCATGATAGCTTCAAATTGAACGCACTATTAAAAATTGCCAAAGTAAGTTTGAAAATACGCGCTACTCTGTCGATGCGTGCACAATTCTTGCATATGGGCATCCATACATTCCCAAAAAATTCATTTCATTGAAGTTGAACCTACCATCACTAAAAAGTGGAAGCGATGTATCGTGGATGATGATGTCGATGTAAACATGGATTTAACTTGGAGGAGACGTAAGCCAGGGCGGCCGTCTTTGGTGAGTGTACTCGCGTGAATGGTGAAATTACATCCACGTCTTCGGGTTTTATTCTCTAAATGTTCCTAGGATGTAAATGTACATAGAATGTAAATATTTCCTAATAAGTAAATGTTCCTATTCAACCATGCTACTATATAATAAATAAATAAATATAAACTTCAACATGTATGTTTCATTGTCCACGGTCATACGGATTGAAAATGCGTGAACGAACCCTTGCAACTGCACCTAATATGATGAAAATAGAATGATGAAAATGTCCTGATATGATGATGTAAATGTTTCTATGTACCCATCCTACTATAAAACTACTTAATAAATAAATAAATATAAACTTGAACATGTACGTTCCATTGTCCACAGTCATACGGATTGAAAATAAGTGAATGTATAATGCCAGATCTTCCTTTTTGTATAACAAATAACGATGTGTCCTGACGTAACTGTGAAAAAATTTATACATACCTACACTGGCAAACGATATAGCTTTTGCTCTATAGTAGCAAAAAACCTACAAAATGCTGCATTTTCTTGTGAAGAATATGTTGTCAAACCTAAGTATGTTAACGATCGAGCAATAAAAGCAAGTTGAAATCACAATGGTATCTACATCATTCAATAATGCCCTAAATATAGTAATGTTCGACCATACAGTAATGTTCGACCCATTGAAATAACAGCGGTGTCTGCGACACTAAATAGTATGATTTATATGTATAATAATAAAAACAATATATACTACACATATAGTCAACTTCCCATGTGCCAGGCTAACAATTCTTGAGCTTATACCAAAGCAATAAAGTCCAAAGTTAATTCATACAATGATACTTACCCATTACAACAACTATTTATAAATCCTATCGCAACGCTATAAGTGTCATTAAAATACCCATACTCGAAGCGACCTTTTCTGTTCAAGTTATGGAATTAGTTTTGTTTGCTGAAACTTTTTTCTTGAATTTTTCGTCACAAAGTAAACTTTGTTTAATTCATGGAAGAGTTTGTAAGTGGTTCAGCCCGATAATTGCAATACTGTGCACGAATCCCTTTATGTGACAACCGCTCGGATTTGGAAACAGCTGTCGCGAAGCAAATACGTGACTTCGGGTGTCATTGAAATATGTCTCCCAACAGAATTAGGGCTTTTGGAAAGTATCAAATTACGCATTGGCAGTTGATTTAATTTTACATGTTGCCCTGAGCCGCGACCTTCTCGTGAATTATAATCTATTCACAACTAGTCAACTACTCGGGATCTTCGGCAAATGAAAGTTGACCGATCGAAAAAAATCCCCTACCTTCGGTGCTATGGTCACGAATATATAATGAAATCTGGCATCAAGTCACGTTTCCGCTGTGGGGTAAACTAGGTAGAGCAGTGCAAACAATACTTTGAAGGTTTATCTCTAACAAAGAAAGTAACAATTCAAATGAACTGTGTATATAAATTTTTACCTACGTTCCAACGAACGGGGGAAAAAATATAATATAATAATTCGGCGAATCTTTATCAGTTACCCAATTTTGTACCGCTGATGCTCCTCGCCTCTGAAGCAATGTCCAACACTTCGTTGGGGCGATAGCTAGACGGATGAAACCGAGTTTAACCTTTAATTCAACGCGCTGCTTTGTGTAAGGATCATGTATGTAACAAAAGGTCAGTAAAATCAAACGAGAGAAGGAAAGTAATCTTTGTCTGTTTCAAATGAAAACACAATAGTGGGAGACTGGGGAGAATATTTCAAATCGAATGTATCGGAGAAAAATATAATAACGGTGACATTGTTAACAACCAGGAAACGACAGCAGACATCAGAGACACTGAACAATCTTCGAGACTAGTCGACGTATAAAAAAAATAATCCGGCATGGGCAAAAACATACACCAAACACGGGAATAATGATAAAAAGTATCGCAAAAGATGGCATATGCAAGAGCATGCAATATTTACACCGAGGACGATGATTGAATAGGCCTCTAGTAATCCGTTCACTAGGGAGGTTCACTTTGAAACGACTCACAGCCGCGGGCTAGGGTTGTGTTACAGGTTTCCTCTTCCGCTTATAAAAATAGAGGAGGATATAATATACGGCGAATGATAAGAAGGCTGTTTAAAACTTTAACTGAACAGTGCGACGGGAAATGACGTAAACATTTCGGCTTCTTAAGAGTTTTGTCACTATGTTCCTGGTATGTACCGATGAATCGTTCATAATGGGTAAATTCTTTAACAAGTTATTTCTGTTAGCAAATAAGTAAGTCCAACAATTTATCACTCTCATGATCTGCAAGAAGCATTCTACATTCCCGTGGGAATTGATAACTGACGGCTGCACAGCAATTGGACATGCACGGAAATCTGAACCAATCGTGACAAATTGATAGTGGATGCACTTTTCGCCCAAATGAAGGATCTGAGATAGGAGTTAGTGTAACGAGGAGTTTCGTCATTGGCTGTAAGAGACCTTCTGATGGTAAAACACCAAACTGGTGACCTCCTGCACTAATATTCTGGGAGTTCCTTAGTTGACTCCCGTCGTGATCTGGCTCTAAATTGTGTGTGGAGACGGACGGATATTGATAATTTGTTCTTTACGAGTAAGTAATATTATTGTTCACTTCGGTCACTACCAGCACTCACCTCGGTCACAACCAGCTCTCACCTCGGTCACTACCAGCACTCACCTCAATCACTACCAGCACTCACCACGGTCACAACCAGCTCTCACCTCATTCATTACCAGCACTCACATCGGTCACTACCAGCACTCACCTCAGTCACTACCAGCACTCACTTCGGTTACTACCAGCACTCACCTCGGTCACAACCAGCTCTCACCTCGGTCACTACCAGCACTCACCTCAATCACTACCAGCACTCACCTCGGTCACTACCAGCTCTCACCTCGTCCGCCACCTGCTCTTCGCAAGGCTGCTGCCAGCTCCTGCTTCGACAGTAATCAGATCCAACTTTGATCACTACCAGTCCACTTTAACCGAGACCAGGCTCTACTTTGACGGCTACCAGCTCTGACTACAACTCCACATGCACTTACCTCAGTCAGTGCCTGTTCTTACCTCAGCCACGACTTTTAATAAATCAGTAGGTTTATATTGATTTGAAAATGTTCGACGTTAAGGGCGACATGTGCCTTTACCCTTGTTTCTAAACGGTATTGCTGTATGCAGTCATGTTGGGAGAATTGTATTGTAGTTACAATACAATTTATAGTTTCTTGTTATTTTTCCATTCATAAAACCTATTTTTATCGGGTGCTATTATATCGTTATCTTTAATTAAACTTACTTCTTCTGTTCGTTGATGCATTCACTCTTGATTTAATTTTTCACGAACGTTGTTGTCCAAATTTTCACTGATGAATAATTGAATGGCTGAGAATAACAACAATCAAGGCGATTGATATCAAAATGTTTATCCCGACAATCATTTTACTCATTGCATGTGCAATTCATTAAATCACGCGATTAAAATATATCGATGATGCT
>SDVV010033677.1:0-11270 GCA_016164225.1 Gammarus roeselii
CCTTCCGATGTTAACAAGAGCATTCTTTCCTCCAGCCAAGCTGCCTTTTCTTCCAGATCATATAATTACGCAGGCATATGTATACGAATGATCGTGATGAAGATCGGGGGGTAATAATGATGATGAAGATGAGTTGAAATTTCTTATCCATGAAGCGTTTCGCTGTCGTGAGCTCTTCAGATGGACGTCTCAAATGAAGAAACAAATTTCATAAATAGATTCAGGAAACCAGATCTTAAGCATGTTACTGAAGTATCTTATCTGAGAAAGAGACAGGACAATAAATTAATTTTAAAAGAAATATGGCTGTTCTGACGAACAATATCAAAAGCTCCTAAGAGTTGAGCAGGAAAACTACAGTAATCAAACTGTCAAAATATTGTACTGAATAAATTTGGCACACACCGGAGATTGGAAGGGAACAGTACATCGTTCCACGAGGTATTAAGCTAGCCAGCGTGTACATAAGCTAAACTAATTGTTACGCAGTAACAACAGTAGGAAAACTAATTTCAATCCTTACAACTCTTTTCATGTGGTAAAAAGGGTCACGTTTTGTGAAGGATGATCAGACGACACAGTTCGAGCGTTGAGATGAATGAAGAGTACGTACACTGGAGAGAGGAGGGAAACAGTCCATCGTTCCACCGGGGCAATAAAGATTCCAGGCACGAACGACCTCAAACAAATTAACACTAATGTAGAACAGAATCATAAGATCAACGATCACTTCGATGGTTCCAGAGAAGTAGATGTTGCCTTCTGATTTGAGTAGGATGATCTGATGCAGAAACTCCTCGCGAGATTCAGCGGTGTCGACTCCAACGCTGAATCCAACTGTTCGCTAAGGGAAGTAGGCGAACGTAATGTAGAATCACGTCAGATACAGCGACTTGGTAGGCTTCACGATGAGCAGCTTCACCAGACCGAAAGCCTTCCGATGTTAACAAGAGCATTCTTTCCTCCAGCCGAGCTGCCTTTTCTTCTAGATCATATAATTACGCAGTCATTATATACGAATGATCGTGA
Organism: Gammarus roeselii; assembly: GCA_016164225.1. Taxonomy (NCBI): domain Eukaryota; kingdom Metazoa; phylum Arthropoda; class Malacostraca; order Amphipoda; family Gammaridae; genus Gammarus; species Gammarus roeselii. Next base: position 1,030 of record SDVV010033677.1, read on the forward strand.
TGAAGATCGGGGGGTAGTAATGATAATGAAGATGAGTTGAATTTTTTTATCCTTGACGCGTTTCGCTGTCGTGATCTCATCAGATGGACGTCTCAAATGAACAAACAAATTTCATTAATAGATTCAATAAACCCAGATCTTAAGCATGTTCCTGAAGTATCTTATCTGAGAAAGAGACAGGACAATAAATTAATTTTAAAAGAAATATGGCTGTTCTGACGAACAATATCAAATGCTCTTAGGAGTTGAGCAGGAAAACTAAAGTAATCAGACTGTCAAAACATTCTACCGAATAAATTAGGCACACACCGGAGATGGGAAGGGAACAGTACATATTTCCACGAGGTATTAAGCTACCCAGCGTGTACATAAGCTGAACTAATTATTACGCAGTAACAACAGTAGGAAGACTAATATCAATCACTACAACTCTTTTCATGAGGTAAAAAGGGTCACGTTTTGTGAGGATCATCAGACGACACAGTTCGAACGTTGAGACGAATGAAGAGTACGTACACTGGAGAGAGGAGGGAAACAGTCCATCGTTCCACCGGGGCAATAAAGATTCCAGGCACGAACGACCTCAAACAAATTAACACTAATGTAGAACAGAATCATAAGATCAAGGATCACTTCGACGGTTCCAGAGAAGTAGATGTTGCCTTCTGACTTGAGTAGGATGATCTGATGCAGAAACTCTTCGCGAGGTTCAGCGGTGTCGACTCCAACGCTGAATCCAACTGTTCGCAAAGAGTAGTAGGCGAATGTAATGAAGAATCACGTCAGATACAGCCATTTGGTAGGCATCACGACAAGCAGCTTCACCAGACCGACAGCCTTCCGATGTTAACAAGAGCATTCTGACCTCCAGCCGAGCTGCCTTTTCTTCTAGATCATATAATTACGCAGTCATTATATACGAATGATCGTGATGAAGATCGGGAGGTAATAATGATGAAGAAGAAGAGTTGAAATTTCTCATTCATGACGCGTTTCACTGTCGTGAGCTCTTCAGATATACGTCTCAAATGTACAAACAAATTCCATTAATAGATTCAGGAAACCCAGATCTTAAGCATGTTCCTGAAGTATCTTATCTACGAAAGAGACAGATCAAAAAATAAATTTTGAGGAAATATAAACGTTTTGACGAACAATATCGAATGCTCCTAAAAGTTGAGCAGGAAAGATACAGCAATCAGACTGTCAAAACTTTGTACCGAATAAATTGGGCACACACCGGAGATGGGAAGGGAACAGTACATCGTTCCACGAGGTATTAGGCTACCCAGCCTGTATTTATTACGCAGTATCAACAGTAGGAAAACTAATATCAATCCCTACAACTCTTTTCAAGGGGTAAAAAGGGTCACGTTTTGTGAAGGGTGATCAGACGTCAGAGTTCGAACGTTGAGACGAATGAAGAGTTCGTACACTGGAGAGAGGAGGGAAACAGTACATCGTTCCACCGGGGCAATAAAGATTCCAGGCACGAACAACCCCAAACAAATTAACACTAACGTAGAACAGAATCATAAGATCAAGGATCACTTCGACGGTTCCAGAGAAGTAGTTGTTGCCTTCTGACTTGAGTAGGATGATCTGATGCAGAAACTCTTTGCGAGGTTCAGCGGTGTCGACTCCAACGCTGAATCCAACAGTTCGCGAAAAGTAGTCGGCGAACGTAATGTACAATCACGTCAGATACATCCATTTGGTAGGCATCACGATAAGCAGCTTCACCAGACCGACAGCCTTCCGATGTTAACAAGAGCATTCCTTCCTCCTGCCGAGCTGCCTTTTCTTCTAGATCATATAATTACGCAGGCATATATATACGAATGATCGTGATGAAGATCGGGGGGTAATAATAATTATGAAGATGAGTTGAAATTTCTTATCCATGACGCGTTTCGCTGTCGTGAGCTCTTCAGATATACGTCTCAAATGTACAAACAAATTTCATTTATAGATTCAGGAAACCCAGATATTAAGCATGTTCCTGAAGTATCTTAGATACGAAAGAGACAGATCAAAAAATTAATTTTGAAGAATTATAAACGTTTTGTCGAACAATATCGAATGCTCCTAAAAGTTGAGCAGGAAAAGTACAGCAATCAGACTGTCAAAACTTTGTACCGAATAAATTGGGCACACACCGGAGATGGGAAGGGAACAGTACATTGTTCCACGAGATATTAAGCTACCCAGCCTGTATATAAGCTAAACTATTTATTACGCAGTATCAACAGTAGGAAAACAAATATCAATCCCTACAACTCTTTTCAAGGGGTAAAAAGGGTCACGTTTTGTGAAGGATGATCAGACGACAGAGTTCGAACGTTGAGACGAATGAAGAGTACGTACACTGGAGAGAGGAGGGAAACAGTACATCGTTCCACCGGGGCAATAAAGATTCCAGGCACGAACAACCCCAAACAAATTAACACTAACGTAGAACAGAATCATAAGATCAATGATCACTTCGACGGTTCCAGAGAAGTAGTTGTTGCCTTCTGACTTGAGTAGGATGATCTGATGCAGAAATTCCTCACAAGATTCAGCGGTGTCGACTCCAACGCTGAATCCAACTGTTCGCGAAGGGTAGTAGATGAACGTAATATAGAATCACGTCAGATACAGCCACTTGGTAGGCATGACGATAAGCAGCTTCACCAGAGCGACAGCCTCCCGATGTTAACAGGGGCATTCTTTCCTTCAGCCGAGCTGCCTTTTCTTCTAGATCATATAATTACGCAGGCATTATATACGAATGATCGTGATGAAGATCGGGGGGTAATAATGATAATGAAGATGAGTTGAAATTTCTTATCCATGACGCGTTTCGCTGTCGTGATCTCTTCAGATGGACGCCTCAAATGTACAAACAAATTTCATTGATAGATTCAGGAAACCCAGATCTTAAGGATGCTCCTGAAGTATCTTATCTACGAAAAGGACAGGACAAAAAATAAATTTTGAAGGAATATAAACGTTCTGACGAACAATATCGAATGCTACTAAAAGTTGAGCAGGAAAAATACAGTAATTAGATTGTCAAAACTTTGTAAAAAATAAATTAGGCACACACCGGAGATGGGAAGGGAACAGTACATCTTTCCACGAGGTATTAGGCTACCCAGCGTGTACATAAGCTAAACTAATTATTACGCAGTAACAACAGTAGGAAAACTAATATCAATCCCTACAAATCTTTTCAAGTGGTGAAAAGGGTCACGTTTTGTGAAGGAGGATCAGACGACACAGTTCGAACTTTGAGACAAATGAAGAGTATGTTCACTGGAGAGAGGAGGGAAACAGTACATCGTTCCACCGGGGCAATAAAGATTCCAGGCACGTACAACCTCAAACAAATTAATACTAACGAAGAACAGAATCATAAGATAAACGATCACTTCGATGGTTCCAGAGAAGTAGATGTTGCTTTCTGACTTGAATAGGATGATCTGATGCAGAAACTCCTCGCGAGATTCAGCGATGTCGACTCCAACGCTGAATCCAACTCTTCGCGAAGGGTAGTAGGCGAACGTAATGTAGAATCACGTCAGATACAGTCACTTGGTAGGCATCACGATAAGCAGCTTCACCAGACCGACAGCCTTCCGATGTTAACAAGATCATTCTTTCCTCCAGCCGAGCTGCCTTTTCTTCTAGATCATATAATTACGCAGGCATTATTATTTACGAATGATTGTGATGAAGATCGGGGGGTAATAATGATAATGATTATGAGTTGAAATTTCATCTCCATTACGCATTTCGCTGTCGTGATCTCTTCAGATGGACGTCTCAAATGTACAAACAAATATCATTGATAGATTCAGGAAACCCTGATCTTAAGCATGTTCCTGAAGTATCTTATCTACGAAAGAGACAGGACAATAAATAAATTTTGAAGGAATTTGAACGTTCTGACGAACAATAGCAAATGCTCCTGAAAGTTGAGCAGGAAAAATACAGTAATCAGACTGTCAGAACTTTGTACCGAATAAATTTGGCACACACCGGAGATGGGAAGGGAACAGTACATCGTTCCACGAGGTATTAAGCTACCCAGCGTGTACATTAGCTAAACTAATTTTTACGCAGTAACAACAGTAGAAAAACTAATATCAATCCTTACAACTCTTTTCATGTGGTAAAAAGGGTCACGTTGTGTGAAGGATGATCAGACGACACAGTTCGAACGTTGAGACGAATGAAGAGTACGTACACTTGAGAAAGAATAGAAACAATACATCGTTCCACCGGGGCAATAAAGGTTCCAGGCACGAACAACCTCAAACAAATTAACACTAACAAAGAACAGATTCATTAGATCAACGATCACTTCGATGGTTCCAGAGAAGTAGATGTTGCCTTCTGACTTAAGTAGGATGATCTGATGCAGAAACTCCTCGCGAGATTCAGCGGTGTCAACTCCAACGTTGAATCCAACTCTTCGTGAAGGGTAGTAGGCAAACGTAATGTTGAATCACGTCAGATACAGCCACTTGGTAGGCATCACGATAAGCAGCTTCACCAGACCGACAGCCTCCGATGTTAACATGAGCATTCTTTCTTCCAGCCGAGCTGCCTTTTCTTCTAGATCATATAATTACGCAGGCATTATATACGAATGATCGTGTTGAAGATCGGGGGGTAATAATGATAATGAAGATGAGTTGAAATTTCATCTCCATGACGCGTTTCGCTGTCGTGATATCTTCAGATGGACGTCTCAAATGTACAAACAAATTTAATTGATAGATTCAGGAAACCCTGAACTTAAGGATGTTCCTGAAGTATCTTATCTACGAAAGAGACAGGACAATAAATTAATTTTGGAGAAATATGAACGTTCTGACGAACAATAGCGAATGCTCCTAAAAGTTGAGAAGTAAAAATACAGTAATCAGACTGTCAAAACTTTGTACCGAATAAATTAGGCACACACCGGAGATGGGAAGGGAACAGTTCATCGTTCCACGAGGTATTGAGCTACCCAGCGTCTACATAAGCTAAACTAATTATTACGCAGTAACAACAGTAGGAAGTATAATATCAATCCCTACAACTCTTTTCATGTGGTAAAAAGGGTCACGTTTTGTGAAGGATGATCAGACGACACAGTTCGAACGTTGAGACGAATGAAGAGTACGTACACTGGAGAGAGGAGGGAAACAGTCCATTTTTCCACTGGGGCAATAAAGATTCCAAGCACGAACAACCTCAAACAAATTAACACTAATGTTAACAGAATCATAAGATCAAGGATCACTTCGACGGTTTCAGAGAAGTAGATGTTGCCTACTGACTTGAGTAGGATGATCTGATGCAGAAACTCTTTGCGAGGTTCAGCGGTGTCGACTCCAACGCTGAATCCAACTGTTCTCGAAGTGTAGTAGGCGAACGGAATGTAGAATCACGTCAGATACAGCCACTTGGTAGGCATCACAATAAGCAGCTTCACCAGACCGACAGCCTTTCAATGTTAACACGAGCATCCTTCCTACCAGCCGAGCGACATTTTCTTCTACATCATATAATTACGCAGTTATATATATATACGAATGATCGTAATGAAGATCGGGGGGTGATAATGATAATGAAGATGAGTTGAAATTTCTTATCCATGACGCGTTTTGCTGTCGTGAGCTCTTAAGATGGACGTCTCAAATGTGCAAACAAAATTCATTAATAGATTTAGGAAACCCAGATCTCAAGCATGTTCCTGAAGTATCTTATCTACGAAAGTGACAGGACGAAAAATAAATTTTCAATAAATATATACGTTCTGACGAACAATATCGAATGCTCCAAAACGTTTAGCAGGAAAAATACAGTAATCAGACTGTCAAAACTTTGTACCGAATAAATTAGGCACACACCGGAGATGGGAAGGGAAAAGTACATCGTTCCACGAGGTATTAAGCTACCCAGCGTGTACATAAGCTAAACTAATTAATATGCAGTAACAACAGTAGGAAAACTAATATCAATCCCTACAACTCTTTGCAAGTGGTAAAAAGGGTCACGTTTTGTGAAGGATGATCAGACGACACAGTTCGAACGTTGAGACGAATGAAGAGTACGTACACTGGAGAGAGGAGCGAAACAGTACATCGTTCCACCGGGGCAATAAAGATTCCAGGCTCGAACAACCTCAAACAAATTAACACTAACGTAGAACAGAATCATAATATCAAGGATCACTTCGACGGTTTCAGAGAAGTAGATGTTGCCTTCTGACTTGAGTAGGATGATCTGATGCAGAAACTCTTCGCGAGGTTCAGCGGTGTCCACTCCAACGCTGAATCCAACTGTTCGCGAAGAGTAGTATGCGATCGTAATTTAGAATCACGTGAGAAACAGCCACTTGGTAGGCATCAGGATAAGCAGCTTCACCAGACCGACAGCCTTCCGATGTTAACAAGAACATTCTTCCCTCCAGCCGAGCTGCCTTTTCATCTAGATCATATAATTACGCAGGCATATATATATATATATATACGGATGAACGTGATGAAGATCGGGGGGTAATAATGATGATGAAGATGAATAGATTTTTTTTTACCCATCACGCGTTTCGCTGTCGTGAGCTCTTCAGATGGATGTCTCAAATGAACGAGCAAATTTCATTAATAGATTCAGGAAACCCACATCTTAGGAATGTTCCTGAAGTATCTTATCTACGAGAGAGACAAGACAAAAAATAAATTTTGAAGAAATATAAACGTTCTGACGAACAATATCGAATGCTCCTAAAAGTTGAGCAGGAAAAAAAAGTAATCAGACTGTCAGAACAATGAACCGAATAAATTAGGCACACACCGGAGATGGGAAGGGAACATTACATCGTTCCACGAGGTATTAACCTACCCAGCGTGTACATAAGCTAAACTAATTATTGCGCAGTAACAACAGTAGGAAAACTAATATCAATCCCAACAACTCTTTTCAAGTGGTAAAAAGGGTCACGTTATGTGAAGGATGATCAGACGACACAGTTCGAACGTTGAGACAAATGATGAGTACGTACACTGGAGAGAGGAGCGAAACAGTAAATCGTTCCACCGGGGCAATAAAGATTCCAGGCACGAACAACCTCAAACAAATTACCACTAACGTAGAACAGAATCATAAGATCAAGGATCACTTCGACGATTCCAGAGAAATAGATGTTGCCTTTTGACTTGAGTAGGATGATCTGATGCAGAAACTCTTCGCGAGGTTCAGCGGTGTCCACTCCAACGCTGAATCCAACTGTTTTCGAAGAGTAGTAGGCGAACGTAATGTAGAATCACGTCAGATACAGCCACTTGGTAGGCATCACGATAAGCAGCTTCACCAGGCCGACAGCCTTCTGATGTTAACATGAGCATTCTTTCTTCCAGCCGAGCTGCCTTTTCTTCTAGATCATATAATTACGCAGGCATATATATACGAATGATCGTGATGAAGATCGGTGGGTAATAATGTTGATGAAGATGAATTGAATTTTCTTATCCATGACGCGTACCGCTGTCGTGAGCTCTTCAGATGTACGTCTCAAAGGAACAAACAAATTTCAATAATAGATTCAGGAAACCCAAACCTTAAGCATGTTCCTGAAGTATCTTATCTATGAAAGAGACATGACAATAGACAAATTTTAAAGGAATATAAACGTTCAGACGAACAATATCAAATGCTCCTAAAAGATGAGTAGGAAAAATACAGTAATCAGACTGTCATCCCTTTGTACCGAATAAATCAGGCACACGCCGGAGATGGGAAGGGAAGAGTACATCGTTTCACGAGGTATTATGCTACCCAGCGTGTACATATGCAAAACTAATTATTACGCAGTAGCAAAAGTAGGAAAACTAATATCAATCCCTACAACTCTTTTCAAGTGGTAAAAAGGGTCACGTTTTGTGAAGGATGATCAGACGACACAGTTCGAAAGTTGAGACGAATGAAGAGTACGTACACTGGAGAGAGGAGGGAAACAGTCCACCGTTCCACCGATGCAATAAAGATTCCAGGCACGAACAACCTCAAACAAATTAACACTAATGAAGAACAGAATCATAAGATCAAGGATCACTTCGACGGTTCCAGAGAAGTAGATGTTGCGTTCTGACTTGAGTAGGACGATCTGATGCAGAAACTCTTCGCAAGGTTCAGCGGTTCGACTCCAACGCTTAATCCAACTGTTCGCGAAGGGTAGTAGGCGAACGTAATGCAGAATCACGTCAGATACAGCGACTTGGTAGGCATCACGACAAGCAGCTTCACCAGACCGACAGCCTTCCGATGTTAACAAGAGCATTCTTTCCTCCAGTCGAGCTGCCCTTTCTTCTAGATCAAATAATTACGCAGGCATATATGTGCGAATGATCGTGATGAATATCGGGGGGTAATAATGATGATGAAGATGAGTTGAAATTTCTTATCCATGACGCGTTTCGCTGTCGTGAGCTCTTCAGATGGACGTCTCAAATGAACAAACAAATTTCATTAATAGATTCAGGAAACCCAGATCTTAAGGATGTTCCTGAAGTATCTTATCTGAGAAAGAGACAGGACAATAAATTAATATGAAAAGAAATATGAACGTTCTGACGAACAATATTAAATGCTCCTAAAAGTTGAGCTGGAAAACTACAGTAATCAGACTGTCAAAACATTGTACCGAATAAATTAGGCACACACCGGAGATTGGAAGGGAACAGTACATCGTTCCGAGAGGTATTAGGCTACCTAGCTTGTACATAAGTTAAACCAATTGTTACGCAGTAACAACAGTAGGAAAACTAATATCAATCCTTACAACTCTTTTCATGTGGTGAAAAGGGTAATGTTTTGTGAAGGTTGATCAGACGACACAGTTCGAACGTTGAGACGAATGAAGAGTATGTACACTGGAGAGAGGAGGGAAACAATACACCGTTCCACCGGGTCAATAAAGCTTCCAGGCACGAACAACCTCAAACAAATTAACAGTAACGAAGAACAGAATCATAAGATCAAGGAACACTTCGATGGTTCCAGAGAAGTAGATGTTGCCTTTTGACTTGAGTAGGATTATCTGATGCAGAAACTACTCGCGAGATTCAGCGGTGATGTCTCCAACGCTGAATCCAACTGTTCGCGAAGGATAGTAGGCGAACGGAATGTAGAATCACGTCAGATACAGCCACTTGGTAGGCATCTCGATAAGCAGCTTCACCAGACCGACAGCCTTCCGATGTTAACAGGAGCATTCTTTCCTCCAGCCGAGCTGCCTTTTCTTCTAGATCATATAATTACGCAGGCATTATATACGAATGATCGTGATGAAGATCGAGGGGTAGTAATGATAATGAATATGAGTTAAAATTTATTATCCAAGACGCGTTTCGCTGTCGTGAGCTCTTCAGATGAACGTCTCAAATGTACAAACAAATTTCATTAATAGATTCAGGAAACCCAGATTTTAAGCATGTTCCTGAAGTATCTTATCTACGAAAGAGACAGATCAAAAAATTCATTTGAAGATATATAAACGTTTTGACGAACAATATCGAATGCTCCTAAAAGTTGAGCAGGAAAAATACAGTTATCAGACTGTCAAAACTTTGTACAGAATAAATTGGGCACACACCGGAGATGGGAAGGGAACAGTACATCGTTCCAAGAGGAATTAAGCTACCCAGCGTGTACATAAGCCAAACTATTCATTACGCAGTAACAACAGTAGGAAAACTAATATCAATCCCTACAACTCTTTTCAAGTGGTGAAAAGGGTTACGTTTTGTGAAGGAGGATCAGACGACACAGTTCGAACGTTGAGACGAATGAAGAGTACGTACACTGGAGAGAGGAGCGAAACAGTACATCGTTCCACCGGGGCAATAAAGATTCCAGGCTCGAACAACCTCAAACAAATGAACACTAACGTAGAACAGAATCATAAGATCAAGGATCATTTCGACGGTTCCAGAGAAGTAGATGTTGCCTCCTGACTTGAGTAGGATGATCTGATGCAGAAAAACTTCGCGAGGTTCAGCGGTGTCCACTCCAACGCTGAATCCAACTGTTCGCGAAGAGTAGTAGGCGAACGTAATGTAGAATCACGTGAGATACAGCCACTTGGTAGTCATCACGATAAGCAGCTTCACCAGACCGACAGCCTTCCGATGTTAACAAGAACATGCTTTCCTCCAGCCGAGCTCCCTTTTCATCTATATCATATAATTACGCAGGCATATATA
>SDVV010033678.1:0-11270 GCA_016164225.1 Gammarus roeselii
GACACTGTGGGCTTGGATTTGTACTACTAGAGGCTTTGTACTACATCAGTTAGGTCTAGGAATTTTGTTAAAGATTTGAACAGGTATCGTGGTAAAAACTAGCATTATTCTCATGAACTCAGTGTTAAATGTCAGATATTTTCGATACGGCTGATATGTTAGTATATGTTTTTTCTTGAACCAAACCGCCTCAGGAGTTAAAATGCAGGATTTTTCCTATTTGTATAAGATTGGTAGTGTTCATCGACATCGTGTATTGATTGACCATACACCTTTCCATAATTGAGTAGGATTTATCATCTGGGTGTGGTAGGATACACCGTATATAATAGTTGATCATTGTCGGTTAGGGTAGAGTAGAGAATCTTATTTAGCTTTTTTATAGTTGTTGGTGTATATTTCGATTGGTTATCATAGGAATATATCTGTATTTGTTATAAATTTTGCCTAATTTCATGGAAAATTGAGTATAAAATACGCTTAATTGGATGTAATGATCCAAAATATTGGTAGGTTTTACCTCTCGACACTGGATTTATGTAGTGTTAATGTTAAAATTCTTCAATAATTTAATGTTCATCTCAATTATGTTATTCGCTTGCACGTCTTTACTAGATGCTTATTCCCGCACGTCTTACTTCTATAAATGTTTGTGATCCGTTTGCAGTTTAGACACTTAGAAGTTATTGATCAATTCAGACTCTGTTATGAGACTGCGTTCTAATTCAGAATATACGACTTATTCGAGCATCCACTAGATCCACTGTAGCATTTTTGTCTAAAAATTTGTGATGACGGCAGTAAACCTAACCCATCTTAACCTAATATTACCAAGGATTGTATATATTTTCCCCGTTTTCATACTTTTGTTAGGTATTTCTTCATTGATTTAATCTTTATTCTCATCAAATATATTCACTTGACTGTAGTTTTAGCAATTTTTAGCATGTTGTGTGCCTACATATATATACTTTTTCAGTTTGCTTGTTACAAGTCCAGTAATATCAACCAGTTTCAAGTAATGTTAGGTCATCGCTCGTTAGTAGACTGTAGAGTATAAAACGTTTATGTAAGCTTTACCGCATAGGTCAGTGATTGTTATGGATGTTAAATCGTTAGCAAGTTTATGTATGTTTTTTACTGTTACACTAAGATTTTTTTGTAGTGTTGGAAGTGTAGCTTTTCGTCTATTATAACGAATATTGAATAAATTAACTCTAACATATTTAGTACAGATCTGTAATGTAAGGTCCGCAGTCAGCAAGATCTAGGATATAATCCATGTCTAAGGTACATAATTAGCGAAATATATATCAATGTACGACAACATAGATCAAATATCAATGCATGCAAAAAGAGTTACCATATACTGCCAAATACATTAATACCTAGGCAACCTAACCTAACAGTCATCTCAACCAATAGGTATGTATTTTTAATCAAGTTTGATGCTTATATATGATATTGATATGTATGAAACTCTCCATTTGGGCTGTATATTTATCATATCAAAATCAGTTTGAATACATTTCTCCAATTTAATCCAGCTAATATCCTTTTGCAGATATTTGGAGTCCAGAATTTTATCGATATCTCTGTTACATGTTTGGATGAGACTCAACAGGTAGGATCCAAAGGAACAAATTCACTTCAATTTGTTACATTTATTTTAATGTGGAACAGTTTTACGCGATGTTAAGTTCAAATATCTAGTCATCCTAACCAATTTAACCAATAGTAATTTATTTTCATTCAAGTTTGATGGTTATGTATGATATTTAGTAATTATTTTGTGCGATATACATATCAAATCACTCCACATAGTTATCTTCTACGTTTTTTTTAATATCACACACCATGTACACACATGAACACTTCTCTACGCTTTTACAGGGTTGTTAGCCTCACTTTGTAGGCACATACACACATTTGTATGCATTTACAGCGTCGGTTAACATCTGTAGCATTTTAACTCTGATCTATGATTTTTTCCATTACAACAAAGTCCCTCGTTTTTTGTTACAAGAAATTTAATGTAGACCAGCTTCACGTCGTGTTATGTGAAAAGAACTAATCATCTTAACCTAACCTTTTCTAACCAAAACTAATGTCTTTTCGAACAACTTACATATGTTACTTTTTCATCGATTTATGATATATTCATATCCATCCTCTCCACTCCGCTCTTTATTTTGATCTATCCTATGCAGTTTTGATTCACCCATCCAATTCTGATCTAGCAAATTCCATCCATTTTCATTTGCAAATTACATCGGTTGTTTTGATTGTTATACCTTTTTTTCATATGATTCTTGATTTTACATGTTATTCACACTCTTCAAAACCTTATCTAACCAAACCTAACCTCATATATGGTATTCAGTCATTGTTATATGCATTTGAAGCCCTTCAAATGACTCTAAATATCACTCTAACATATATGTTATTTATTTCGTTGTCACTCTCATCCCATATTGATTAGCAGAGAGAACCCATTTACAAACACTTATGGTGTGAATGTTTTTTTTTGAGTTGACACAATTCTACATCACTTTAACATGTTATTCACACCTTATGAACGGTATTCAGTCATTGATAAATACATATAAACCCCTCCAGACGACTCCAGATATCTCTTTAACATGCATGTTATCCATTTCGTTGTCACTCTCAACACGTATTAGTTAGCAGAGAGGTCCCATTTTTCAATCTTGGATGGATTGAATGCTACAAGTAATTCAAATTTGTTTCCAGTTTCATACGAACGAACACTTCGTCTCATACTAGGTCTACCACATTTACTTCAATATCTCCACTTGACTCTACAACCTTTGACGACTTGCATCTCTGATTTACATTTTTCTTTCCTATAATTTTCATATTCTTGACGATGATTTCGTTTCAAGATCTGATTGGACTCTGATTTATGTCATACAAATCTCTAACACATCTAGATCATTTGCCTCGAGTTTTATTAGTATTTATTGGCATTATTTACAGACCTTGCTGGCAACATCGATAACATCTACCTGTTTTTTATTTTAAACAGCATTGTTCGTCATCCAATCGTACTTATCATCACTATATTTCAGTTTCCTCTCAAAATCCTTCATATACTTCATCATATCTTTGATGCGTATACCGAAAGCTGTTCCGTTCCCGTGTGTTCACAAATGTACTTCTTCTTCTTCTTGAACCTTAATTATTCGAATTTTCTTCTATTTAAAGTCATTCTGAGCTTCATCATTGAGAAATTTTGCATACGATCCAGTTTTTCCTTTGTTTTTAGGTTTAATTTGTTGTCCACTACCTCAGCTTTATTATAATCATAATGAAGATTTCAATACAATCATCCATCATCCATATAATCATCCATACACCCCAAAGTACATTTGATGCACAATATAATATAAATTTGAATATTCCATCAAGTTGCTAAGGCAAACGAATCAAATCAGGAAGCACATTAGAGATAATAATTATATTCCTAACGGACACATATTATCTTCCTTCAAGTGTGTACAGTATTTCCCATCTAGTGTGTACAACGTCACATCCAAGGATTTGCATTTAGCTTAGTAACTTATAGTTTGTGTTAGAAGCAGGGCCCGACATCGTTCACTGGATTACCCCATCTGCGAGAGCTACACATCCCTCTCCCACTTAGAGCCTTCCCGTTTATCAACGACTGCAAGTGCAGGAAAACACATCAGAGCTGTGTCAAAACTCATCCATTCACTACTGTTCTCCCTTTCCGACGATCCAATGCATGCACGCTCTTTCATGACACTAATATTTATGTCTCTACTTCCTAAGGCCTGCTTCACATCATTCTTCCACCCAAACTTTGGTTTACCTCTAGGCCTGCGTCCATTCACTTTCGTTTTCATCACCATCTTTAACAATCTGCCATCAACCATCCCTGCCATGCCCACGAACCACCTCAGAAAACGTGAATTTGCTGCTCTTGAACTTCCTCACCAGCCCCATTACAATTCGAAAATTATCGAACATATCTGCCAACGTCACTCCGACCAAACACTTCATCTCGAAAAAATTCAGCCTACTTCTTTCTTCCGCTCTTATCCCAACACGTCTTAGCCCCGGAATGCCCAGTTGAGACAACTACACTCACTTTGCTTCCATGCCCAACATCATAAAGCTTGTTGCGCTCTTTAGCACCCAACAATTTACACCATTCCTTCACTCGCAAGTTCATCTGTTTCCACTAGAATAGTCTTCTCAAACACAAAAGCCCAGTTACTTCAGACACTGAAATTCTTCGATTTGGGCATCATTTACATCAGATGAAATTCTTCGAATTGCTCTCCATTTAGGGGAAACCGATTCTGCTCCCATCGTCATTCCTCGAAAATCAAATTTTTACTTGAACCGACGTTAACTCGCAGCTTCTTCCACACACACTGCACGAAACTCCGTCAATAGACTACACAACTTCTCAGACTCTGCCACAAGTGCCATCCCATCCGCAAACAGTAACTAAATCAGCTGCCAACTCCGCTCAATTGCTTCTAACAGTTCTAACCTCTACGCATCACCAGCGTTCACCTCATTGACTACTCCATCAGTGTACAGATTAAACAGCCAGGGAGACATAACGCATCCTTGTCCTAATCCCTCTGCCACTCTACCAAACTCTTCACACTTGACACATGCTCTTCTGCCATCATCCAAAGTTTGAACGCGTTCAACAAAATTTCCACCATTCCATTCCCTCCACGTCGCTACCCTGGTTACCTTATCAAAAGTTTTCAAGGAAACACCCTCTAACTGCCCGAGGTACTTCTGGCTGACTCGTCTCATTGTCTAAGTCTGATCGTCACACCCTCTTCCACTCTTGAAGCCATATTGTTCCTCACCAGTCGTACCATCCGTACTGTCTCAATTCCACTTGATTCGTACAACTTACTGACAACAAAACGAACTGATACATTTTGAGTTGCAGCCTTTACAACATGTCCTCTGCCAGTATACAGCGAAATGATACAAACAATGGGCCACTCAATTGGCACCACGACCGACACTAAACACCGATTCAGGAACTTCACCAGCCAGTAAGCTATCGTTACTCCACCCCTCTTCAGGCACTAAGTCGTATCGCCGTACATTAGAGGCTTTCCCGGATTTTCTCGCCTATTCCATAGAAATGTCCGCAGTTTGTCACATTCCCGAAACTGACATCCGTGCACCACCACTCATAGTAATAGTCAGCCTCGCTGACATCCTCAACAATAAGCAGTCCATTAAAAGATGCAGTCCACCTTTTCCATAAATAACGAATCTCAAACCACAACCGGGCATTTATATCTTACACCACCTCCTTCTTTCAGATCTCTCCGTTTCTCACCCTCTTTCCTGAACATTTTCTTCTCAAATTTTGACAACCGCCTACCACACCTTGCTATCAATAAAAAAAGGCAAACTTAGAAAAGTACCTTCAATCAAGATTCCTAGTTTAGGAAGTTACTGAGCGGGCACGTGAGATTCGATGGAAATAAAAGGCCCAGTCAGAAGCGCCTGTCCATTTTCGTTAATCTTCACAGATTTAGCAGCACGAGTATGGCTCTAGCAGGACAATTGAAACACGACAAAGTTTTCTTAAATATATATTCATAAATTTCAACAAGGATAAGAGGAAAAACTATAATGTGAGAAATAAAAGTAGGAGGAGAGTTTGACTCAGAAATGGATCAACTATCCCCCGAATACTCATCTTCTGAATAGTAGATCTGCAGGTAAATATTGTCGACAGTACGAAAACTCTATCCGCTCATAGGATAGTCTCCGGGGTGCCGAATCTGTTCCAGTGGAAGGTGCGACATCAAATGGAGCGGCCAAGCTCGGGTCACTTGCTCTACGTTAAGGCTTGCAGTAAAACTGCTGCTCTCTGGTCCAAATCACGAAGGATGGCGTGGCTGCTACGACAGAAAGGTCGAAACGGGTTCTCTCCGGATTACACGTTTAGGTAGGAGATCCTTTCAGGAAGTGCGATCCATTATGGGAAGTAGGTTCAGTCAATCTCGGGGCATTGGGTCCCACGGTCGAAGCGTCATACGAGACGGCTAATGCACCAAGTCTGGTGTCTCAAGACGCTGCCGAGCCGAGAAACAAAAGTCCGATTGGCATGGCCACCCGTTTAAAGTTCCAAGAGTATATCTCATCTAGTATTTCTGACATCCAACCTCAACATAAATCCATCATGACATAGGATCCAGGTAATGCATGTATCAGACCTTCCTTTACAATGAATCTCGAAACTCTGTTCAACCAAGCGACGTCACAGCTCCACCAAGAAGGCTAAAGGTAATAGTTGTAGTCACCTTAAAAGGCCACCACCCCTTTCGCCTTCTTTGTTTCCTCTATATAGTTGTCACAGGCCACCACTGACCTTGCCTCTACAAATAATACTCAAAGGTTCTTCTTTACTGCGCAACCACAAGTTTAACCTCACCGTTCCACCACTTGCAGCCCTTCCTTCTATACCTGCTCACACGGTGCACACCACACAATTTTTTTGCACATCTCAACAACGAAACTCTGAACATCCCCCATTCTTCCTTCAACATTACCCAAGCCTTGCCCTCTCACACTATCATATTCCTCCTTCAACCCCTGCTAATCTTCTTAATACTGACTCATGACAGGAATATTCATTTTTTTATAGCTGGTGGTCAAACTAGTGAAACAGTAGGCAGAGTAAGTGGGGAAAGGACTATAAGTGGTGGAGAGGCAAAAAGTATTGGTTCCAATGTATAAACTGTATAAGACCGCATCATCCTTTTTGTTTCACGTATTACTCGAACCCTTCAAAATCGTGTTGTCTTCTGCACCGCTTAGTTGAAGTTGAAAAGGCAACACACCAATCCAACACCAAACTGGGGCCACCTGACCCATGGTTGTGGGATTTGATGAACCCAGAATAACCAGGTTCGTAGATCTGAATCAACCATGCCAAGATTTGTAATTGTTTTTTTCTATAGTCTGTGCCCAAATGATGGATAATTGGCAGGAACAAACTTGGTGAAGCTAATTTGTAAACTATTTAGTGTTTGAAGAGCTTCAACCTATTAGCTAACATTGATAAATCATAACTTGTTGCACTCATTTCAGTTGGGCATATATTTGCCTAAATGTGATCAAAGCTTCAAATTGTGTGCACAACTGCCACTCTTGTTTTGTTCAGTTTAGCTATTCAAAGTCGGAATGGAGGAAAAGTAATAATACATAAGGAGATAGGAAGATTTTTCTTTATCTCTAGTAACAATGAAAAGTGGCAGTTTTTTGCCTATTTATACATGTTTCTAACCAAGTCTGTTGATTTTTAGAGACATTTATACTTCTTGCTATTCGATTTGGGGATTATCCAATCAGTAGAGCCAGTATGGATTCCATGCAAAAGGATACTCTAATATTTTTTATAGCTACACACTAAAATCACTGCCACCAACAAATATTTTAGCAGAGAGCCATCCTGGCACCCTTGAGTAAAAAGTGGTGGTTAATTTGTGACCAAATTATGAACTTTAATATAGCATTTCTATTTGTTAATAAAAATTATATTTCAAACGATACTATCCATACTTTTTTTTCTCAAATATTTCTGAAAGGTACAAAAAAATTATCCTAGTTGCTAAAATAATTTTAAAACCAATTTTCGATTCCAGATTAGAAAGTGTGGCATAATGGTTGCTAAACGCATGTCATAACTGAAATTATTCGTCATCATGTCAAGTGATTTCGGAAATTTGTAATTAACATAAGAATTTATCATTAGCGTCGACTGTGGTGATTCCCCGCGGTCGGCAACACGAGGTGACTCCCCACCCCCCCCTCTTTCAGCAGGTCTTTGTTAGTAAGCTACTTGTAGAAATTCGATACGCGCACAAAATCTAGGAAAAATCGCCAAGTGAAGGTCCCTGATAATTTTGATTTAGAAGAATCATATAAAAAATCAAAGTTCCGCGAACTTTGATGCTGTGGCTAGAGTTTTCATTGGGTTAGGGCCAAATTTAGTGATGATACTTGGATTATGTCATAGTTTATTGCGTGAAAAAGATTTTGGAAAAAAATTAAACAATTGTTGATACATACCAATATAGAACCTTGGGTAATCACCCCAGGTGAAAACACTATCGAGGGTGATTCCCCGCACTTATTTTGTTAATAAATATCTCCATTTTTCTTAAACGAAAAGTAATTAAATACAATTTTTCACACATATATTGACATCTGGAAGTAAATGATCCAAAATGATGATGCCACAGCTAATTTCAAAATGCGTAACTAATTTTATAAGGACCCGATGTTTATAACACACGATGACAAGTCTATGCCTGAGTGGTAATTTATGTTTTACACCCACGAACGATCTTTTTTTATCATAGTTTCATATCAAGTTAACAATACCTTACCTGGCATGCCTTGTATTCATGTTAATGCAATTAGTTTGCTATAGAATTGAAGAAATACATTTTTTACTTGTTGTATTGTATTCTTAAAATGATATTTTTTTCGTATTATTTGCTCATATACTGATACTTTAGGGTCATAATCAGTTCAGGATGTGGAGAAAAGACTTCCAGTAATTTTAGTTTTCAATTATTGAAGAAAAACTTCGTTTTCCGCGGCAGAATCGGGAAAAAAATCCCTTCAACAGTCGAGGATGACTGCAGCAAAAGACGAGCATCCTAATATTTTACTCAACATTTTATTTTAAGCAACTGGTATATGCTAATATAGGCATGCTCTTTCTATTGGTACTCTCAAACTTTTAATTAGCGTTTCAATTGTTGATATATGAGGGGTGCGGGGTATCACCCCGTTAGGTGGGGGAATCACCCCGATGAGGGCCCTAGCTCGCCGCACAGTTTCTTGTAAATATTTTTTTGTGTTGTTGATGATAGAATGTTGAAACTTGCGATGCTTCATGGTCATAAATGTAGCTATACACACCGTTAATGCGACGTTTCTCGGCGGAGTACTTTTTGAGTTATTCAAAGTATGCGGAAAATGCGGTGAGTCACCCCGGTCGACGCTATACCAATTGGAGGATTCAATTGGTCATCACTATGTTCCTTGCTCTAAAAACTAGCAATAGATTAAAAATCCACACAAGGGGACTTCAGAGTTGATAAAATAGGTGATCCACTGATCTTATTTCACTTGACTATATAGATTGGCTTTAGGCCACACCTTCGTCTTGGCATACCTTCAGTTTGGGGAGTGTGAAAAAAGATGTAGTGAGAGAACTTAATTTAGGGTAGCAAAAGGACAGGAAAGGCAGGGGTACTGAGAAGTTATAGTCCTAGTCTGCTGCCTGAGCACCATTTTCATTCATGCTCTCCATCTACTTGATTCTTTCACCACCCAAGCCAAGCTTCGTGTGGTGGTGAGGTACCTTATGGTGCCTCTGCAGTGATGACTGGTTGGCCAGCCAGCACCCAATGCTTCACCCTTTTGGTCCATGCCTTCGTCAAGAACACTTTTGTTGCCTCTTTCACACATAGTTTTTTCTTATTTTCTAGTCCCTGGAGAATGCACACTTAATGGTCCTTCTCTTCCATATGTTCATTTCACTCATTTGAATCAGTTGCTCCATACACCACATTCATCATCTCGGCTTTCTCCTTTGCATACCTTGGGCATTCCAGATTCAAGTGTTTTATGTGATGTATGAAGCAGCTGAACCAAATGAGTGGAATGTACATATGGAAGAGGATGACCATGGAATGTGCTTCTACCTGGCCCCTGGGACTAGGAAATGAGAAGGAACAATATGTGACAGAGGCAGCAAGTGTTCTTGTTGAAGACATGGACCAAAAGGGTGAAGCAGTGGGTGCTGGCAGTCCAACCAGCAATCCCTGCTGAGGAACCATAAGGCATCTCATCACCAAGCAGAGTCGTGGTGAAAGAATTGAGTAGATGGAGAGCATGAATGAGAATGCATGGATCAGGAGCTTGGGCAGCAGACTAGGACTATCCCGCCTAAGTTTCCCCTCTCTTTCCTATCCTATGCTACCCTACAAAACACTCCCACATATTTTTTTCACTTTCCAATACGAAGGTGTGGCCGAGAGCCAATCTATAAAGTCAAATAAAATAAGATGAGGGGATCACCTATTTTATAAACTCTGAAGTCCCCTTCTGTGGATTTTTTATATATTGCTTGTTTTTAGAGCAAGGAACATAGTGATAACCATTTGAATCTTCTAATTGGTATAATGATGAATTCATATGTCAATTGCCAATTTCGGATATTACATGACGTGAAGATAAATCATTTCACTTGTGACCACATTTTAGCAACTATTATGCCACACTGCCCAATCTGGAACTCACAACTGGTTAAGAAATGATTTATGCAAATAGCGTCTGATTTTATATTCTTCTGAGCAGTATTTGAAAGATAATAAATATGGATAGTATCATTTGGAACACAAATTTTCTTGACAAATTGGAATAAAATATTAAAGCTCTTCATTTGAGCAAGAATTATTCCCACATTCTACTCTAGATTGGCAGCCTAGCAGAATGGCTTTCTATCTTACCTTTGTACCTCACCTTTGCTGCCCCCCTCAACCCCGCCAACAGGGCACGCAGGCAATGGTGGCAGTACACCTCGGCGCGCCAGCAATCGAAAAAAAAAACAGCACAGCACAAGCACTGCAGCAGGTTGCTGGTCGAAATGCGCTCAATAGGTCTAAAGAAAACAAAACAACGAAGACAGCCACTAACTGCACACAACTGTCAGCAACACAAACAAAGCCACAAGATCACATCAAATTGGGTTTAGTAAAACTCATACAACACTGCCCCCAACTCCTCCGTTGGGGTGGATGGATGATTATTCGTTTTATAGATCATTAACACTTTATTTTAGTATTTTCTTACTTCTTCTTGCTTGGGCTCTATTATATTTCTCTGCCCTTTTTTCATGGTGATAAATTTTGCAGTGGTTATTTTTATTATATGCATCGAGGTAGGTTGAGACAAGGTGACCCAGGGAGAGGAGGTACTCGTGGGATCCGCGGGACTCGGGGACCCGGGGTTTCGGGAACCCGGGTGACTTGGGAGACCAGGTGGATTTGGGGTGGTCCACTTGGATCTTTCTGGGGCCCTTAGGGACACCCTTGAGACCCTTTGGAAGCCTTTTGAGAAACTGTGGGACCCTATAGAGGCCCCTCTGAATCCTGGAACCTCTGCTCCCCCCTCGCAGCGCTGGAAAACCCATTCACAGAAAAACGTTTATG
>SDVV010033679.1:0-11270 GCA_016164225.1 Gammarus roeselii
TTATGTATAGCTATACTGTATATGTATACATAAATTGATTAGCTTCAATGCGGAACTTGGGAGAATAAGTTTCAAGCGAAGATCAAGTTCCAAATCCATAAGGCGTTTCGTTTCAGAAAGCTCATTGATGGACGTTCTGGGAAGTGTAACTGTATCCGTAAAATTTTTATAGGCGGTTTCTTTCATACAGGAATAGAATATCTTATCTACGATTTCAAAAAAAAATTCGATGAAATCCCTCACTCACGCTTAGTTAGTAAATTGCTCAGCATTGGCATTCGAAGCGAGCTAAATCACAGAATAAAATGCTGGATCACGAACAAACCGCAGCAAGACATACTGAATGGAGCGTCTTCCTCTAGGGATAATCTAGCATGCGGCGTGCCTCAAGGATCTGTTTCAGGCCCATTCTTTATAATGATGATAAATGATCTTCCAAAATCTTGCTTTCGATCATTGGCAAGTTCGCAGGCGACACAAAGCTAAGAGGAAAGTGTGAACCTTATTTGAGTTTCCGCAGATCCATAAGACTTGAATACAATTATAAATTGGTCAGAAGACTATCAAGTGATATTGAATGTTGATCGAGGTAGAGGTATGCGCATAGTTCTCAAGCACTTATATTTTTTGTCCGTAATAAAATGATTGCCGTCACCGAAGAGAGCGATCTACAGTAGGTGTTATCATTAGCAGCGATGTATGAAGTAGCAAGCAATGTGACGATGCTGACAATAAAAAAATATGAGGTATGATATTCCATTCTATCTCGTATAAGAGCCGATACAGTTTTCCTACGTTGTGAAATGCCTTTTTTAGACCGCATCTCGGGTATTTAATTGAACTCCGGTCTCGATATCTTAGAAAATACGTTATTAAAGTAGATCATTTTCACTTAGAGCCACCAATTTCATCCCTTCACCGCGCAATAAGTCATTTGAAGACAGACTTTGCAAACTCAACCTATATACGACGAGAAAGCATTGGGTTATAGGTGACACGATCGATGTGTGGAAGATTGTGAAAGGTAATAAAAACAGGCCCTGTCACTCTAAATGGGAAAAGAGTGTTCTGGTACAGTGTTTACAAAATCGTGAGAGAGTTCCCCATATTCGACATAGCGCAGAACTTTTTCACGGATAGAGTTGTCGAAGAATGGAACAAACTTTAAAGAGGAGTAGTGAACAGCAAAAGCAACGAAATGTTTTAGTAATAGTTATTCAATTTTTATTCACCCTTTAAAAATGTTACTAGTCAGAACGATAATCCCAGTTTCATCAAAATTTATAAGGAAATTATAAAATGAATGACTGGGAACGATCACTTATACTCGAGATGAAACTTATTGACATTTAACTCAACTCTGCATCTTTTATATGCTGTTTCCATCTATCACGTTCAACAAGAAACGTGCAGTCAGGCTTGCCAATCCGAACATAACAAACCTTTAACATTCATGCCGACCATAATAGAAGGAAGATAGTTTAAACTGGATTAACTACATCTATTTCCATGTAGGACAACCATCAAGGGAGCTTTGTACTTAGCCCCCTTTGTATCACCGCGGATTATTTATATTCATCATCTCATTTATATGCACAACATGCCCTGCTAACAATGGCCTTAAAATCTCTTTATTTATTTGTTGAGATCAGAATAACAACATTTCATGAACTTTAACGTATATACGTGCCCCATTTAAATAAAATGTAATTAGTATTTCCTGAGTATCAACACTACCGTCGCCTGTTGGAGTGCAGTAGTTTTTCGCACACGATACTATATCCTTTACTTACTCAGTCGCATTTGTTATATGTAAATGAAGTTGGAGAGAACAAGCAGGACAGGGTTAAGCAGACGAGCGATGCGTCGCACTGGTCTGGCGGAGGTTATTATAAAAAACATTATGGAGAGCAATACTGCGCTGCTGCACCATTAGTGACGGTGAAAAATAGGGAGGAATACTACAACGCTGAGCCACTGATTATGTTGAAAACAAAGAGCAATAATACAATGCTGAGCCACTGATTATGTTGAAAACAGAGAGCAACACTACAGTGCTGAGCCACTGATTATGTTGAAAACAGAGAGCAACTCTACAGTGCTGAGCCACTGATTATGTTGTGAGTATTAAGGATATTGATTAAATTTGTTACGATAATGATCAAATCATGAAATGATGTTCTCTCCGGTGACTCTCAGCCCTCCTTTCCACCTTCTCTTGTTCTTTTATACTGCTCCTTATACTGATCTATTATCCTGCCCTAATCCTGACACCTCCTCTAACACCTTGACCAGACCCATTATCCTGCCTGATCCCTAGTCTTGCCTCTTTACCCCGCGACCTCACCCTGGTCATGGCTACATGCTCCCACTGCCGCGTCCTACTGCCTATTCATTCCTAGCCCCACTGTGTGTGAGGGAGGGAACTGAGAGCACAAGGCTGGCTCTAGAACAGGTCACAGGTGGACAGTTTCAATGATCTCTACGTCGAGGTTTCTGTACCATCTGTCAATAAATTCTGTAATCGAACGACTTCGATGACTATAATTTGAAACATAAAAGTTGATAGTCTAAGTTGTGGCAATTTCAAATGATAAAGATTAGAGTGTTGCACTTCAAGATCCTGAACTGCCAGTTCCTTTCCTCCTCAAGCCTTTACTTAAAGACTTTTCTCCCCTCACTCCTCTCCTTCCGCCTCCTCAATACTTCCCTCTTCAGCGGCTTTCTATGACCCGAGAAATCATCCCAAGCTTACTCTCCCTTCCTCCCCTACTCCCCCCTTTCAACTCTTTTCCGTCTCAAGTTCAACTTTACCCGACCTCGTCTTTCAAGCGAATAAGTCACTCCAAAACCAAAGAATTGTAATTTTCAAACGCCTTTGACAAACTGCGGTTAGCTGAGGCAACTTACATATTTATCGCGCTAAGGTTCACGGTAGCATGCTGCTCTCTTCTGTCACTCCTGAAGACCCTCTTCCCCCGCTCCTGACCACCATCCTCCTCCTCAAAGCTCTGTGAAGAACGCTCCACAATGTCTTTACTTTCTCAAGAAATAAACTTTACGGGCTATTTTACGGCAGTCAAAGAAGAGACATAAAACTAACATAAAACTGGACAATTTTAGATTCAAGAAGAAGGCGAGCGGTGCAGCTGTCGCTTTAAAGGCAGCGTTAGTATCCGTCCTACCGGACGCAAGGCGTAGATTACTCCTGGGCCAGTGGATAACGCTGCGGGAAACGAACTGTGACGGTCATCGAGGGAGGTAGCGGCCGGGTCATTGCAGGCCCATTATCAGCTCTGTAGTCTGGATACTAGCCTGGAAATACTCTTTGATTGGTGTTTTATGGATGAGTACTGCTGCACTGCTCGTAGCCGTGTTGCTACTGCACTTGTACCAGCACAGCCACACTGCATTGTTGGTATGGCTGCATCACGGCTGGTAGCTGATATCCATCAGATCTGCACTTGGGACATTTGGAAAATCCAAATAAAAGATTTTTTTTATAGTAGGGATAAGGTCGAGAAAAAAAGATTGACTCATAATAGTAGGAATAAATAAAACTGCAATAATTTCATGCAAATAACAATGAACAAAAGGCGTCACATTTTATTGTGGTGGACAATGCTTACCTCCAACTAAAGTTCCGGTCCCAAAAGAAGGACGTTAGTCGACCAATTTATTAACCAATGCCTAACGACTGACTGTGGCAGCGACGTAGGGAAGAAGAGCGGCGGGGTGAGGAAACGTATCAGGAGTGACGAGAATCGGGAATGGGAATGTCCGAATAAGAACAGGGGGATTAGAGAGCTGTCTGCTAGAGTAGATGATGGAGTAGTTCGGATAGCGAGAGAGTGTGGTTAAAGGGAGTTTTTGGAAGATTTCATCAATGCAGAAGGGAGCTAATGAATGGCACAACTAGACCAAAGTTTGACTGGAAGGATGGTGTGAAGGATACATTGAAGGGTTGATGAATCAGTGTTGAGAAATCGAGAGGACATGCATGACATAAAATTGAGTGGAGGTTGATAGTGATAATTGAACTAGCTGCAGCGCTGAAGAACCTCCCCGCCCTTTGTTGTCTCTTGGTCAGACAGGATGGCCTTTGTTCGACGGTGGAACCGACATCTATGATGCCACTAGAGTAAACAAGAGGCGCGAAACATTCGGCCAGCGAACAGCTGCTATTCATCTGCACAGCAATGGTTAACAATTTTTACCTGGATATTCCAGTTATTTCTTGGTCTGGTGGCACGGACCTCGTTACCACGGCTGCGAGAGTAGCCACTGCAACGGACTGAAACACGCTGCCTTTAACTCATTATTTTGGCTTCACCAGCCAATGAGGTGAGGCCGCGCAGTCTCTTGCAGCGCACTGCTCGACTGTTTGACATGCGGGTAGACTTGGTCAGTGCACGCTGTCTCAATGGTAGTGATCATTTCTGGTTTCGCGCACTTTGTTAACTGTGCGCTGGCTGTGTGTCACGGGCCTCAGTGAAAGCGGTCGGGCTCTGCTGCTGACACCGGTCCCTGAGTGACTCTTGAACCAGAGTGAGCAAACAAAACAATAACGGGAATATTTTGAACAAAGCATCGAACTAAAGTAGGTGTTACAGACTGCTTGTGAAAGGCAAACTATCTAGATGAATCCAAACATGAAAAATGCTAATAATCAAAGAAAGATATGATGTTATGTGACTCACGAGTTAAAAAACATATGGATAAACCTGAAACTCGTGAACAACCGTTGAGCGTAGACTTGACGATATGAAAATGAATTGAATCCACGTTTTCAATATCGTGAGAAACAAATCTGCTATTAACTGTTGTGAAGTTGACTTACTTAAAGCGGTGAAGAGCTGCATGCAGGGACCCTTGACATATTTAAAGAGGTGAGGAGCTGCATGCAGGGACCCTATGTGAAGGACTCGTCTGGCTTAGTAAGATTAGTTGCTGTCCGGTCCTGAAGGAAAGTCCCAGGGGCTGCGCACACCTCCTAAACATCTGAAGAGAGGTATCCCCGATGTAGCAATGCTGACAGTAAAGTGCCTCAAGTTGTAAACAACAACGGTACGCAGCATCGGATCGGGAGAGTATTTTTGAACATGAGACCAATTAAACTGGTGTGTCAGAAGAAAAACTTGGCTCTATTTGGACAAAAAGTCTGCCTAGAAGAGTATTCAGTTCATGGGTAAGTTTTCTTGTTTGACAACCTTTGTATGGTAATTGTATAAACAATTTTGCTTTGGCATTGAAATTTCGTTTATTTTCTCAATCAATATTTTAATTGACTGAATCAAAGTCCAAATGCCGCTGACCGTACAATCATCGTATAAACTATGAAAATAGTTAGTGCCTGTACCGGTGATCGTTGCTTGGCGGAAATGGCAGTGGTAAATTGGTCATTTCGTCTGGTTACAGAAAAACATCCGAAGAATACTATCATTTTGTTCAATCCCTTTAGTGAATTGTATATAACGATGCTCCTCATGGAAACAATTGAAAAAGGCTCGAGCATTTGTTTCATTGCGATATAGACTGAAAGTGACGTCTCAGTCGCGTCCAGGTACTCACTGTCCACTCAACGGATCATGGAAGAGTAGTGACCTACAATTGGCGTCCGTCTGTACCCATCAAGAAAGTATAACCAGACACTTATCCATCGCCCTCGAGCAGCTCCTACACTTTTCAATACGTACTTTGTCGTGTTTTATAAATCTATAAGATAACGTTTACTTTATTAAAATGTTTACATGGTTAGTGTTCCACTCCTCTGATTTGGTCTGGTAGGAAGTTCTGTTTTTTAGCTGCTTATGTAGGTCAGGTTTCGACCAAATATACGACTCTTTCACACTGGCGACCATGCAAGCACTTCGTATTCAGTATCCGGTCGCAGGTGTTTACCATGTGGCTTCAATATTGAGTGCCGTGCAAATCCACTAAATTTTTAGTCGTTAGAATTTAAGTGTTGGTTAAATTATGTATCTGAAGGGTTGCCTGCCCTGGTGAGGTGCCTCATCTTTGAGTACCCAGTAACTGGTACGATATTGTAAGGCACTGGTATCTGATTTACACATAGTTATTTTCTATTACCTCCATGGCCTCCCAGGCAAAAGGAGAGGGAGTGTCATGAGTTGGAAAAGGAAAAGGAGAGAAAGAGTCATGAGTTGGAAAGGGTAAAGGAGAGGGAGTGTCATGACTTGTAAAGGGTAAAGGAGAGGGAGTGTCATGAGTTGGAAAGAGAAAGGGAGAGGGAGTGTCATGAGTTGGGAAGGAAAAAGAAGAGGAAGTGCCATGATTTGGAAAGAGAAAAGGAGAGGGAATGTCATGACCTGGAAAGGGAAAAGAAGAGGGAGAGTCATGATTTGAAAATGGAAAAGCTTGTGCTTCAGCATGAACTAAAACTTGCTCGAATTAGTTACTCGAGCAATTCCAATTCGCCTTCTGCAGTGCAAGGACAGAAAATGAAATTACCTAGTGTGCTGCTCAAGAAAGAGGACCTGTCTGCATATTTTAGTACCTAGTGAGCTGCTCAAGAGTGAGGACCCGTCTGCATATTTTAGTACCTAGTGAGCTGCTCAAGAGTGAGGACCTGCCTGCATATTTTAGTACCTAGTGAGCTGCTCAAGAGTGAGGACCTGCCTGCATATTTTAGTGCCTAGTGAGCTGCTCAAGAGAGAGGACCTGTCTGCATATTTTAGTACCTAGTGAGCTGCTCAAGAGTGAGGACCTGCCTGCATATTTTAGTACCTAGTGAGCTGCTCAAGAGTGAGGACCTGCCTGCATATTTTAGTACCTAGTGAGCTGTTCAAGAGTGAGGACCTGCCTGCATATTTTAGTACCTAGTGTGCTGCTCACGAGTGAGGACCTGCCTGCATATTTTAGTACCTAGTGTGCTGCATAAGAGTAAGGACCTGCCTTCAAATTTTAGTACCTAGTGTGCTGCTCAAGGGTGAGGACCGGCCTACATTTTTTAGTACCTAGTGGGCTACTCAAGGGCGAGGACCTGCCTACATATTTTAGTACCTAGTGTGCTGCTCAAGAGTGAGGACTTGCCTACATTTTTTAGTACCTAGTGTGCTGCTCAAGAGTGAGGACTTGCCTACATATTTTAGTACCTAGTGTGCTGCTCAAGGGTGAGGACTTGCTTACATATTTTAGTACCTAGTGTGCTACTCATGGGTGAGGACCTGACTACATATTTTAGTATCTAGTGTGCTGCTCAAGGGTGAGGACCTGCCTACATATTTTAGTATCTAGTGTGCTGCTCAAGGGTGAGGACCTGCCTACATATTTTATTATGCTTGAAAGAATGGCTTCCTTATTAAATTTAAATCCAGATTCTTTAACCGTGAGATTGGGAAGTAGCTTATCGGGAAAAGCTGGAGGTATTTATTCGTCATTGTTACCTGGCATAGCTGAATATGACCATCTTGAAGATTTCACGTCTCTGTGTTTCAATGGATTCGGTCAGGAAATAGTTATGCTTGGGCAGAATTCAAGATAATTAAACCTGCCAGCAGTTTTCTCACGTGAGGTCGGAAGTTAGGCCACTGGATCGATTCGGCTTGATAGTGAAAAACTATGCTGGAGAACGTGACCTCTTCTTTTCAGCGCAGTTGGTCTCCGGTGTCTCTCTAGAGTTATAAAAAATTTCGAATGAGAGGGATCAAATGAGAAGGGTCAAATGGGAGGGGTCAAATGGGAGGGGTTAAATGGGAGGGATCAAATGTGAGGGGTCAAATTTCCCTTACAGACGCATCTTGCCGTGCTGATAGGCGAAGGTACGACGAAACTATCTACTAATAAAAGTGGTGACTTCAGCAGTAGTGAAAGTCAGGGTAAAGGACCCCTAATCACTTTAATAATTATTTCAACATTCCAAGTAAAGGTTTTATCAGAGATGTCAAACTGACTGTCGGAAGATGAACGGTGTTTGTAAGGCCAGGTCTTTCAGCTATTCTATCTCCTATTGTTCGCATGCAGCAATAAGCTCCTAATACACGTCCAATGAGACCATCGACTGGGCCAATAGCTCGACTGTTGTAGGAAATTCTGGATGATCTTTTGTGATTGTAGCCGAAGATGTCCTTCCTGATTTAGAATTATAAAGTTATCGTAGGGTACAGGTGTCTGTTTACTTGGGTTATTTTAAATGAGAATTTTTCGTTGTATGAGTTGGCGCTGTAATTACCCCTCAAAAGCCAAAGCATATCAGATCGTTCGGGACTCACTTCGGATAAATTTCCACAGGAGTGGGATGGTGACTATGCGGTGGGTAGGACCTAGGCAGGCCTACTGATGATGCTATGAAAGCATGCCCATTCCTTCATAAGTTATGGTAGAAGACTAATCCAATAAAATTATGGGTTTGCGTTACGGGTCTACATTTCATTTTATGGTAGAAGATGACCTTCTCTACCGAAAGTGTATCCGATCTCCCAACAGATCTGTATTAGGGAGACAAAAATTGGTCACTACTTAAATCTTCCGACCTGCCATACTAAGCACTGTTTAAGAAAGTCCAGCCACCGGTTACTTGTACCACAATGAGACTGTCCAGGTGTAAGCTAAGACGCTCGAAATCACTCTTGTTTATGCGACAACTGTCGACCGCACAGAGTACCAATATATTTTAATTCGTTGATTGGGCCACCGGGTTTCCGGAGGCAGTTCCATTGAAGATTACAGATACCATTTCCGAGGCTAAGGACTTGCTAACTATTTTGTCTCGTGTAGTAAAACCTAATTCATGTTTTTTTTACCCAGGCAGTACCTTCACAAGTCAGTTGATGGGTCAGCTTCACCAACAGTTAGGTGTGAAGCCGTTGCTGAGTTATATTTACCATGCTGCCGGAAATGGGCGCCTTGAGAGGCTTCACTCCACTTTGAAATCGTGTTTTAAAAAAACTTTGCGAAGTAAATCGAGAGATTGACTTGAGTACCTCGCTGCTACTCTGTTCATCTTGAGTGAGCATCAGTGTTTCTCAGGGACAGAACCCAATTCTCCTCATACTAATTGCTTTATGGGAAACAAGTTAATGGTACAATTGCGGTACTTCATGACCTTCGAGTCGACAAGATGAATCTGAAGGTCAGCGTAACTGTTTTCAGTACATCTTGAACTTACGAAAGAATTTGGAAGGATGTGCCGAGATCGTTTGAGATCGTTCCGAACAAAATTACCTCCCTTTTCTGACCTGAAAGGTAGAGATCAAAACCTCGATTTTGATGATGGAGCAATGATCCTGTTCCCAAATTATAACATCAAATTTCCGTTAAATGGGAAACGACCTTTCCGAGTGATCAAACGAGTTAGTACGCTAAACTATCTGCTGCGGTGCGGCAAATCAACCTTGGTGTTCCACATTAATCTCTTGCATAAATATTACCGCCGTGCCGCTGTGGTCTGTGCTGTTGTCGTTGATGATGTCGTCGATGACCGTGGCGCTCTCGTCGCGGTTATCGACGAGAGCGTCATAGCGCTCCGTAATGCCAAGCTCAACAACTCAAAGAACAGTCTGGTTCGTGAGCCGAACATCATCACTTTACAAACTAGATAGGACGAGGTGGCATAACCCCTAGTACCCGCAATCTTATCAGAAGGTAAAAGGTGTAACATAAGTGCTGTCATTCCGCACTTTTGAGAAGTTTTGTCTAAACTTCCGCGCCACACTGGAACTGTTGTTCGTAGTGTTGGATTAAGGACATCGGCTCCAGTTCGTGCCAGAGTGTATCCTGTCCTGTTACATTCACGTTTTGTTTGTAATGACGAGGTGAAGCATTGCCAAATTTGTGAATAATCCAGCGTTCCACCTCGGATTTTTGCTACCTTGCTTCTTTGGTAAGGAAATCGAACACGTATAGATGCACTATTGCCTACATTTCTAGATGAGGAGCCAGCCTTTAATAAATTATGATTGTAAAATATTGAACTAGTAACAAACGTGTATGAATTATTCCTGCAGCCTCTGCAAAGTGACACTTATCTCTGGTTGTCTAGAAACAATACCGTAAGAAATTTTCATATGAAGTTAAATTCCACGTAAGAAAAGTCTAGTTTGTTGTTCCGGTTATAGACTAACCATACACGAATTCTCTAGCTACTGTACCTTTATCCAAACTATTTGCATAACTCTTTATACTGGCCGCTTCCCCTGACATTTTTTGCAACCTCTTATCTTGAACCCCTATCCTGGCCCATTGCCTTGGTTCCTTATCTTGCCCTCTTATGATCTATGTAACCCTGAGGGCAAGTTGTGTCTTGGGTCTTGATGAACTGTTCTTGCAATGTGCACTCACACATACAAATATCTTCTCTTCCAGATTGCCTACAGGTTTTATTTAAGCATCAATGTTCGTCGGTACTGTTCATAATAGTTCAGTGAATGTTTTCATCTAAATTTTGGTCACAAAAAGTCAACAAACTTACAATAGTTATTCAATTTCCAAGCGCAAAAGTTTGAAGTCTCTACAGTTTTGGAGAAAAAGTCGTTAGTAGAAAAATCTACAAAGTTTTTGCATAAGTTTTAATCAGCAGAAAATGCAGAAATCAAAATTGACATCCTTAAAGCAAAATTAATGGAATAATTCTAATTCCAAAACTAAGGAATTAAGTAAAATGGACGCAGACCCAAGGCATCGCCCTTTCACATATATAGACGAAAAATACAGTTTACCATATGTTCTCATTGACGATATTGCAATACACTTCTTTTACCAGCACATCAAATAACACATTATTTACAGCGTGATCAGGATCCAGCGTGAACATCAAGAACCAGCGTGAGAATCAAGAACCAGCGTGAGCATCAAGAACCAGCGTGAGCATCAAGAACCAGCGTGAGCATCAAGAACCAGCGTGATCATCAGGATCCAGCGTGAGCATCAGGATCCAGCGTGAATATTAGAATCCAGCGTGAATATCGAAATCCAACATGAACGTCAAGATCTAGCTTGAGCGTCAAGATTCAGCCTAAGCGTCAGGATCCATCATGAGCATCAGAATCCTGCGTGAGCATCAAAATCCAGCGTGAGCGTCAGAATCCAGCGTGAGCGTCAGAATCCAGCGTGAGCGTCAGAATCCAGCGTGAGCGTCAGAATCCAGCGTGAGCGTCAGAATCCAGCGTGAGCGTCAGGATCCAGCGTGAGCGTCAGGATCCATCATGAGCATCCGGATCCAGCGTGAGCGTCAGGACCCAGCGTGAGCGTCAGGACCCAGCGTGAGCGTCAGGACCCAGCGTGAGCGTCAGGACCCAGCGTGAGCGTCAGGA
>SDVV010033680.1:0-11270 GCA_016164225.1 Gammarus roeselii
GTTCCCTAGCCAGTGTTTGATGTTCCCTAGCCAGTGTTTGATGTTCCTTAGTCAGTGTTTGATGTTCCCTAGCCAGTGTTTGATGTTCCTTAGTCAGTGTTTGATGTTCCTTCGCCAGTGTTTGATGTTCCCTAGTCAGTGTTTGATGTTCTCTAGCCAGTGTTTGATGTTCCCTAGCCAGTGTTTGATGTTCCCTAGCCAGTGTTTGATGTTCCCTAGCCAGTGTTTGATGTTCCCTAGCCAGTGTTTGATGTTCCTTAGCCAGTGTTTGATGTTCCTAGTCAGTGTTTGATGTTCCCTAGCCAGTGTTTGATGTTCCCTAGTCAGTGTTTGATTTTCCCTAGTCAGTGTTTGACGTTCCCTAGCCAGTGTTTGATGTTCCCTAGCCAGTGTTTGACGTTCCCTAGCCAGTGTTTGATGTTTCCTAGCCAGTGTTTGATGTTCCCTAGCCAGTGTTTGATGTTCTCACGCCAGTGTTTGATGCTCCCTAGCCAGTGTTTGATGTTCCCTAGCCAGCGTTTGATGTTCCCTAGTCCGTGTTTGACCGGTGTCCAGTGTTTGATGCTCCCTAATCAGTGTAAAGTATCGATGAAGAAATGCTGGTGCTTCCTTGCACTCGTCGTAGGTACAATCACACGCGCAAATTGATCAGTGCAAAAAAATATATTGAAAGCCCATACTTTGACATTGACAGTTACGGGATCTAATACGATAGGTCTCCAAGCGAAATAATTAATCCAGAAGGAAAATTCCACATAGATGCTCGAATGTTGCCGGTGATGGTACCTGATTCCTGCATTGAGAAAGTTTGCATGTGTTTCAAAGTCCCTCGCCCTGATGCATGCATCGCCCTTTACACGCTGCTTTACACAAGCGATGACTAATAACTGCCCTTTAAATGACTCCTACCTAATCTTATAATGGTCCAGCAACCGTCAACATAAGTTACGTAATTAGTCGTCTACAGACGATTACTATGGGGTACAAATGAAGGGCGTCAAAAGTTGCGGTTGAAGGTGCATGGTATGGCCGCGAAGAAGGGGCGGGGCAGGGGTGTTTGGACATCGTCGGTAGTTATGGGGCGTTTATGGCTGTCCTTGAAAGAAGATGCAGGGTGTTAGGGGTATAAAAAATTAGTGTTGATAGTGTTGACTGAGAATTTAGGCAGCGCTGAGGCTACACAGGTGTATATACGTAAATATTATAAATATAAAGTTAAACTTTAAATTTTAAATGTACATTTCGAATCCAAATTTTAAATCCTTAAATCCTCAAATTCTACATAAAAACAAAATTATCATTCACTGGAGACGAAATATCGAAACGTAGGTGACTATTGGACGATGTTTTTCTTCTGTAATCAAAATTAAATTTTAAACTTCTCGGTAATAACACGCATTAAAAGTGCTTCTGGAGTGCAAGAAGGGAATCTTCACAAGAATTCAATACTCGTTCACCTTTTATTTATCCGAAAAACATTAACTATGTAAACCTTGCATAATGAAGTTTTCTCAACGAGCGTAATGGCTGAGGCTATTAAGAGATTTATTTTAATCACTATTTATGACAAATTTGTCCCAAACTTCCTCCCCCCCCTTAGAGTGCTCGATTTCATTAGCAATTTTGTTGTTGTTGGTATTGAAGTATTTTTTTTTGCTGCTGTTATAGGAGCATGAGATTATTATGTATAACATTTGGATTATCGTTATTATTTTAAATTTGGTTATTCAATTCTCATTTATCGAATATCATTGGAACCATTCCACAGATTTATGATATGACAAGACTGATAACTAATAATTGAATATTATTGACCAAATAATTGTGCAGATGATTTGAGTTACAGTCATTTTTTAATTAGGTAATTCCATCCTCGTTTAGACAATATAATTGAAATAAATTCACGGATTCATGATCAAATGTGTGTACTTTTTCACTTAGTTTACGTAGCACTTATGTTTGTAGTGATGAATTTTTAGTGTGGCACACTAGCATAACTACTGAACCCAGGCTTCCGGAACACTTCAGTTGGCATTGTTCCTGCAACACACATTCTCATCTGCACGAGCAAATCCAGTGAAATGGACATTTTCCAATTTATTATACCAAATGGGTGTACAACAATTTTTTTAAATAGCTCATGCGTATTTTCTTCTGTATCGCCCATGCATGTCGCCGCGTCTATGAACTGAGAGTAGAATTTATCATGAGGCTTCATGGGTAGCAATAGCGACGGCAGTATAACAACAGGTCCGTTGGCAGTAGTTGCTGGCGCTATTAAGTCCTGGTCTGTGGTTGCTGGATTTATCGCCTCGACTCTTTAACTTACTGCTAATTATTTTCTTGAAACCCAACACTTAGTGAGTTATCGCTAGCTGTGTTGGCGACAACCGTTCGAGTGGAGAAGGACTCTGGGTGGACTTTTCTCTCTAGAAACGTTGTGGTTGTACTGGGATTGCATGAAGATTAGTTTGGCTTGCAAGTGACTCGCAAACAAGTCGATGATTGAAATGTTTGCATCAACAAAATAATATATTTGAACGTTCACAATTTTAAACGAATAATATTGTTCGTTTCTCCCCCTTTGATTTTTGAAATTCCAAATTCAAATGGTAATGAAGTACAGAAAGAAAAGAAGTATTTTAAAGAGTAGAATAGATACCTAAAAGAAAAAATACGCCCTAATATTGGTTGATGTTATGACGAATACAAAAAATACAGTCTCTATTAGATAAAGTATAATTAAAAATCCCTCAGAAAATTCAATTAAATTAATCTGATGCAGATAACACTCTATTAGAGTGCTGGAGAAACGCTCTAGAGCATAGCTGTCATCTCTCCTCTCTTCTCCCCAAGCTCTCCGTACCCTTCTCTCCATTCCTAGCATTCTCCTCTCTCTCCAGCTCTCCCTGTACCAATTATCGCTGTCATGCACTTCTCCCATTGCCATTAAAGTATGACACCTTTAAATTTGTGGCCTGAGAGCGGCCTTTGTACCTTCCCCTTCTGTGTCTACCCTCGTATGCCAGGTCCCTCCGTGCCTACCCTTCTGTGCCTAGCCTCTCCGTGCTCATGCTGGCCCAGGCTCTGTTATTGATTAGAGAAAATCTGCAACGAGAGACCTGGGATACTCGCTATAGCTGAGGGTTGCCCTCTCGGTTGGACAGGCTGTAAGAATGAGCTGAATCAAGAGTAGGGAGGTCAGGATAGGGTCAGGAGTAAGGGAGGTCAAAATAGGGTCAAGAGTAGGGGAGGTTGGTGAGGTCAAAATTGGGTGAAGATAGGGTCAAGAGTAGGGTGGATCATGATAGGGTCAAGAGTAGGGGAGGTTGGTGAGGTCAAGATTGGGTCAAGATAAGGTTAAGAGTAGATAGGGTCTGCAATTGAAACCAATTTGAATAGAGTTCACAATCTGGTTGAAATGAAGGCTTATGGCAATTTATTCTGGTATAAAATTACCATTAATCACATTGTTTTTCCACAGTATCTGATCATAAACAAGAAACACAGAAGAGAGAGTTTTCACGCGCATAAAGTCTGATGTGCTTAAACCTGCCCAATCCACATCGCATGCGTTCATCACTTTCCTCCCTAATGAGCTTCAAGTGTATTCCAACATTTTCTAACATGCAACATTTGAATTTTACTTCTTTGGACTCTCTAATTTTCTTCACCAGCATTTATTTTTCCCAAAATGTTTTCATCCCAAACGAACGAAAACTTGATATATCCATGCAAACTTTTTGTGCTGATGCACAGAAAACGCTTCAGTCAAAAAAAATCTATCCACAGTTAATTTTCCGCATACTAAATTGCCTCTGTCCTTCGCTCTCCAGCAGATAGTCTTGAACTCCATGCATCGCTACCAGCCTCGCATCCACCTGGTCAGGCTCAAGGAAGGGGCGTCAGGACCCATCACAGACCTAGACTGTGAAGACCACAGGACCTACATCTACCCGCAGACTGTGTTTACTGCGGTCACCGCCTACCAGAACCAGCTGGTGAGTCGCACTGCTGTACTAGTACTGGTTATTATCTAATAAACTATGATGGCTCTCCTAGTACAATCTCTTGTAAATTTACAATCTCTTGTATATACAATCTCTTGTAAATATCAAACAAAACAAATGGAAGGGCATAATGTGTTAGTAATCTAAATGTTTAAAAATTGTAAACTTTATAGACACCTTTCCATAAAAGCCCTTTATTGTTGTCCTCAGCCCATCTTTCGATAACTTTCCTTTGAAGGAGTGAACAAATTACCAATGTTTTTCTGCTCTGACAGAACCGTCGACATTACCAGAAGGTAAATTTTTAATAGTTCAAAATTGAAATAGCCTAAATAAACTATTATAATTGGACTAAGGGCGCAGGACTGGAATACGGAAACACTTACAATATATATTTATTTTGCAGCAATTGTACAGAACAAGTGGAGGTTGGAGGAGTTTTAAGGACAATATTAGTTCAATCACTACTGTGTAATGCATCTCAAAATAAACAGTTATCTTCATATTAGGAATCCCGCATGTGTGTATAGAACTCAGCAGGATTTCTCACCCTACGGCTGGCGTGGCTAATACGCTATGACCGTTGAGTGAGTAATATAAGTCGGTCCTGTTGTCTGTGTTTGCTAATTGAATCAAGCGTAACGTTGCTTCCCAACCGATGAACCTTTCAGAGGCTTTATATGTATCTAGTCTTTGCTTCTGCTAATTTAGATGAATATAGAGTGTACAGTCGAAGTCAAAATGGATATGAAACGTTTGACTACGTGGACATGACATCAATTATTTGGAGAAACATTTTCAAGTAGCACGGTACATAGCATACGATCACAACATGCATTGATGTTGAAAATCTTCCAACATGATGAATCGTTTTTTAGTTCAATGAGCATAGTAACTTCACGATAAATTCCTTGTTGAGTTGCTTTAACAGCCTTACCCAAACTCATGCAACTTCAAACCCCTTTCTTGAGATGCAGTGTGCGTGGTTCGTTAATTCAAATAAAAATGAGTCTTTCTAATTCATTTCAATGAACTTATATCACTGAAGTGTTTTATGGTTGAATGGTTGTCATCTTGGGAATGATAACTGTACATCTAAGCATTGACTTTCGCACCATGCCTAGTGGCGAATCATTATCTATAATGTCTACACTGCAGATCCGTTTTTGAACAGTATTCATGTCATAATAGTCCGTGTATAATTGGATGGATTGCATGAGTGTGAAGGTACATTGTTTTATGTTCTCATGACAATCGAAACCGGTTCATTCCCCGATTAAATATGAAGCGACATCTAGCAATATCTTATCTAACTATATCTTAAATTGTAGTTAAATTTTATTATATAGAGCCTATGAATATCTGTAACACTAGATAGAACAGAAGCAACGTAATTGGTGGGTTGTGATACAAACTGCGTCATCTGCATCAACCAAATAACGGTATTTGTATCGAAACGTAAATTCACTCGACTCACTAATCATTTTGTGCCGTCGACTAGTGATTAGCCTGCTCACATCCTCTCGTATCTCCGAGATCTAAATCACCATCACGTAGCGATCGAAATATTTGGTATCCTCTAATAAAAGGGATTCTTATGGACTTATGGGGTCCCCTTAATAATGAACGGGTGAACCACAAATTTTTAGTTGTTATGAAAATTATGTCTGTTTGCAATTACCTCGGTAGTAAGGCAGAAGATAAATGTCTCTTTTTGAAAATGTAGACGCGAGAATAGTTTATATCATATTTTGATCAATAAGTGTCTAGAAGTGTGCAAAAATAAATATGTAGCCCACAATTCTCCACACAAGTTTGCAAGCACGCGTTATGTGCAAATAAACTAGTAATAACATATATTCAAAATGATACCTGTATTTTGATCGAATTTTGTGAAATTTTGCATTTTGAAATAATATTACTGCTGTGGACAACTTGTACTGGATTTTTTGTTCGTTTGCCAGCGGCAAGTAATCAAACAATTAAATACTTACCAAACGTTTATATCTCATTTTGGTAATAAATAATTGGGTAACCTCAAGAGTGACTCAAGAACCAACATCTCCGACTACAGCAATACAACCTTATTGCATTATAGGCTGTAGGATTCCTTGCATCTCAATGTAATAAAAAGTAGATCCGAATTCCAGCAGGATTTGACTAGCCCTGCAATTCCAGTCCTATCTAAATAATGATACCATGACCATATGATAAGGAAATTGTTTTTAAATGTTTTATTAAAAAAATCTTCGTTGATAGAGCTGTAGCAACACTCCATCGTACTGTATGGACACCCCGATCCGACAAGCTGTGAACAACCCGGTCAGTAAACCGTCCACCCTTCCTCACCGTGGCTGGCTGTAACCGCCTCCATCCCTAAGGTGAAGCAGTGTTATAGCACGCAATTTTCTTACCCAGCAATAAGCTAGAGACAACGTCCGTGAACGGGCGTGCGTTTTGCCGCGCAATTTGATACAGGCTTTGCACACTGGCAATTTTAACACCCAGAACCTGATTGTTTGATAATAACAGTTTCTGAGTTCTTTTATCTCACAAGCTAATTGTGAGTCCTAACCCGGTCGACGTCTCGCGTTCCGAAGTCTAATTAACGGTTCTGGACTGATATATTGAACCCATGGTTCTGGCTGCTTTTCTAGTGGAGTCGGCCTTGTTTTGTTTTCTGATCCTGGTTAGGAGATCTTGCACCTGCTAGTTGTATTGTGAGCCCGTTCACCTCGTAACGCTGGTCACATTGCACTGATTTGGGATACTAAAATAAAGAATCTCTTGATCAGGACCCAGCGCAGGGACATCAAATCCGTTTTAGTTATTATCCAGCTATAAAAATATTCGAAAATCAAATACTTATTTTACATGGTAATGTAAATATGAAAAAAATTGAACATTAATGTCCATCGGAGTCATCAAATTCTTATAATAATGTGATGTAAACAACACAATTAATGTGAAATTATAAATGCGATAAGACTTTGTTGAGAAATTTTTTTTTGACGATGATCTGCGAATAGGGCGGGAATCAATTACATTTCCTTCTATAATCTTTTTTTAAATATTAATTATGTTGCACTTTAGATGAAGCAAGCTGCTATTAGAGTACATCAATACCTGCATATTTATGGAGTGCGATTGCTGCAATTACCCTTTCCCTTACTCTCCTCTCTAAATTGCCCCTTCCCTTATTCTCCTCTCTAAATCACCCCTTCCCTTACTCTCCTCTCTAAAATACCCCGCCCCTTATTCTCCTCTCTAAATTACCCCTTCCCTTATTCTCCTCTCTAAATTACCCCGCCCCTTATTCTCCTCTCTAAATTACCCCTTCCCTTATTCTCCTCTCCAAATTACCCCTTTCCTTATTCGCCTCTCTAAATTACCCCTTCCCTTATTCTCCTCTCAAAATTACCCCTTCCCTTATTATCCTCTCTAAATTACCCTTCCCTTATTCTACTCTCTAAATTACTTCTTCCCTTATTCTTCTTTCTAATCGCTAACCAGTTACTGTACAGCGACCCCTCTTGCAGCGTCCCCTCTTACAGCAACCCCTCTTACAGCGACACCTCTTACAGCGACACCCTCCTACGGCGTCTCCTCTTACAGCGACCCCGCCTACAGCGACCCCTCTTACAGCGACCCCTCTTACAGTGACCCCTCTTACAGCGACCCCAATTACAGCGACCCCTCTTACAGCGACACTTCTTACAGCGACCCCTCTTACAGCGACACTTCCTACAGCAACCCCTCTTACAGTGACACTTTTTACAGCGACCCCTCTTACAACGACACTTCTTACAGCAACCCCTCTTACAACGGCCCTTCTTACAGCGACCCCTCCTACAGCGACCCCTTTAACAGCGACCCCTCTCCCAGCGAACCCCTATACAGTGAGCCCTCTTCCAGCTACCCTCTTCCTCCTCGAATCACCGAACAATAACCTCGTTCCCTTTTTCCCCTCAGATGATCAAATAATAACCGCGTTCTCTTTTTCCTTCAGATTACCGAACAGTAATCCCAATCCCTCTTTTCCCCTCCGATCACAAAACAATAACCCCGTCCCCTCTTTTCCTCTCAGGTCAACAAACAATAACCCCTCCCCTCTTTTCCTCTCAGAGCACCAAACAATAACCCATCCATTTTTTCCCCTCAGATCACCAAACAATAACCCCTCCCCTCTTTTCTTCTCAGATCACCAAACAATAACCCCGTCCCTTCTTTTCCCCTCAGATCACCAAACTCAAGATCGACAGTAACCCCTTTGCCAAAGGCTTTCGAGACTCGTCCAGACTCACAGACTTTGAAAGGTAAGCTTGAAATGTTCTTCTCTCCATTGCTGTCTGTTCTTGTTTCATTCATAGAAGTCAAGGCGTAATGCTCCTGATGTGTTCCCCCATGACAGTGTTGTCACCAACGATCATTCAAATAGAACAGCCTGTCTTCGGTGCCTTCAATAACCCGTCATCGTCAAATGCATTCGTGTTAGCGGAAATGCTGGAATCATAGAAACTTGAGTTAATTAACTAATGTAGTCTTTAATAAACTGATGTATTCATTTCACACCTGCTCTTTGTTGATTTTGTTTGATCTGGTGACGCATGCAGTCCTCATGTCGATTATATATGCATGAACAATGGAGCAGCGTTCATTTAGAAAATGAATGAGTTACCCCAGAATATGATGCCACAATTCGTTTAGGTGCTGTCTCGTACGTTCAACTTAATTTATTGGTGTTCTTTGGGCAGCTTGTTCGTGTGTTGTAAATACGATGCAATTATCAAAAAGAAACTAACACTTATCTACGCGACTGCTTAAAGAGAATCTGTTTGCCCTCATCAATAACGTGAAATTGTAGATTTCACGCTGAGGACACGTTAGGTTGCTGTACTCAAGCAATCATAATTCACCTTCAGAAGGAGTAACGTGTTATTAGTGTTCATTTGGTACGATTGTCAATCACTCCACGAGTTCCTGTTGTCGTGCTTAAGCTGAAACAAAATCTGATGGAAATATGATTTATTAATTTTAATCACAGACGGTTCCAATCAAAGCCGACTCCATTTGAATTATAGGGACGTTGAGCCTCGTTTAATTACAAAAATTAACCATGGAATTGGGATTCGCATATCCCAGTTTCCTGTTTTTAACTGTTCAGCTAATACATAGGATTAAAAATTGGCCGGTGTATTTATCTCGGATTAGCAATATATTATTTAGTTTGCTTTGATATTGCTCAGAACGTTCGATTTAACAATGCAGCATTGCGAGATGTCGTGTCAATATCTTTTTCGCATCGGCTATTGCACGTTCGTCCAATTAGTATTGATGCAATAACTTCTTCTCTTTCTATGTGCATTTCTCTGGGACTCTACCGTACAATTAAATATATTGTTCTTCCACACACCGATGTCCTCACTATACATATTAATGGATGGTTCTCCAATATCCCGAGGTCCTCTCCACGCATATAGCCTTATAAATCTCCAATATACCGAGGTCCTCTCCACGCATATAACCTTATAAATCTCCAATATACCGAGGTCCTTACTACACATATAACCTTATAAATCTCCATATACTGTGGTCCTTGCAACACACAACACCTCATGAAACTACAATACACCGAGGTCCTTACTATACACACTACCATATTACCGACAGGTATTAATGGACTGAGAACCATACTGTACATATGTTGAGATCCTCCAACATTCCGAGGCTCTCACTCCGAGGCTCTCACTCTTCATACAACTCGATAGCTCACCAGTATGCTGATGTCCTCTCTGTACATATTACCTGATAGCTCTCTAATATGCCGTGGTCATAACTATACATATTACCTGATAGCTCTCTAATATGCCGTGGTCATAACTATACATATTACCTGATAGCTCTCTAATATGCCGTGGTCATCACTATACATATTACCTGATAGCTCTCTAATATGCCGTGGTCATCACTATACATAATCCGTGATTGCTCTCTAATCAACCGACGTCCACACTACACATACTACCTGATGGCTCTCTAATATACCGACGTCTTCGCTATCAGTGGGATCTTGCTTTGTCCCCTTCCCCCAATCCATCCACCCCCAAATTCCTCCTCCGTTCATCCTTTATTAATTTTTTGCTGTTCCTCCACAAGCGTGAAATTGTTAATAACACGACGGGCTGCGGCCTTCGCATACACAAGAAAAAACACATGTACACGCGAACCCGCACACGCATTAGGATTTAGCTGAGCAACACACACACGAGTGTGCAAGGCTGGTTTGTGTGTGAGTGATGCTTGTCTTGGGTTGGAAACAAATCGTGCAAGCGGCATATTTTTTTTAAACTTTGCATGCGTTTTTGAACTTCTGATCTTTGGTATTATATTTCGTATCCACGAGACAGCGCA
This sequence comes from Gammarus roeselii, assembly GCA_016164225.1. Lineage (NCBI taxonomy): Eukaryota > Metazoa > Arthropoda > Malacostraca > Amphipoda > Gammaridae > Gammarus > Gammarus roeselii. The sequence goes on from SDVV010033680.1 coordinate 10,422, forward strand.
CAGCTGCCCCAAATACTGAAAATAAAATTGGACAATGCAGTACATTTCTGTTTAAATTGTATATGATTATGTGAATTCCTTAGCACTTATTCAAAATGCCAGAATATCAACCTATACAAGAGTGATGTCAATATTTTAGACGGGTGCTGTTATAAACGAAACTGCGATTATTAATGTATTTCTGACCAGACTTGGTGGACAAGTTACATAATGTCTTGATAGTCGAACAATTATGCCTTCAGGCATCTGGAAGAATAAATCAATATGTTCATTTGTATCAGTTAGAGTCGTCGACATAGTCTTACTTCGAGAGGCATGTTTGTTTACCACCCGTTAGTCTTACTTCGAGAGGCATGTTTGTTTACCACCCGTTAGTCTTACTTCGAGAGGCATGGATGTATACCACTCGTTAGTCTCACTTCGTGCGGCATGTTTGTTTAACACCCGTTAGTCTTACTTCGAGAGGCATGTTTGTTTACCTCTCGTTAGTCTTACTTCGAGAGGCATGGATGTTTACCACCCGTTAGTCTTACTTCGAGAGGCATGGATGTTTACCACCCGTTAGTCTTACTTCGAGAGGCATGGATGTTTACCACCCGTTAGTCTTACTTCGAGAGGCATGGATGTTTACCACCCGTTAGTCTTACTTCGAGAGGCATGGATGTTTACCACCCGTTAGTCTTACTTCGAGAGGCATGGATGTTTACCACCCGTTAGTCTTACTTCGAGAGGCATGGATGTTTACCACCCGTTAGTCTTACTTCGAGAGGCATGGATGTTTACCACCCGTTAGTCTTACTTCGAGAGGCATGGATGTTTACCACCCGTTAGTCTTACTTCGAGAGGCAT
>SDVV010033681.1:0-11269 GCA_016164225.1 Gammarus roeselii
AGAGTAGGAAGAAATAATAATAATGGCATCAAATTTTGTTTCTAAAGCCGGCAATTGCTCAATACTAATCTTCTTACCTCTTCCATTAAGACCACTAATGCAGACCATGGGCGTTTGGTCGTCGTGTGTTTCAATGGTGGTCTATTCGTTCACGTGTTCTACGGGAGGTATGTGCGTTCCTGTTCATTGTCGCTTTTAACACCCCAGAACGCACAACCGATTTCATTGTTAATGATTGCTATTCTAAGTTGGAGTTGATAAAGAATCCGATCGTGTTCAATCATACTTGCATGGAATTGGTCAGTATTGTAAAACCACAAAATGTCACCAATCAAACAACATGAGAACTACATTTTATGTAGGTCTATGAGATACATTCGAACGATGCTAGCAATAAAAGATACACTTGACAAGTAGCACGCAAAGTAGAAAAAGTTTTTTTTTTCATGTAGTCTTGTTACTAAATGTGAAAACTATTGCATGCACCTGTTCTGAGAGCCAACTTTGACGAAACAGATCGCAGACCATTTAGAACAATCATATTTTTTTACGAGTAATTCTGCAAATGCTTGCGGAATAAAATCAAATGACATTTTCTTAGTACGTATGATTCAGCAAACCTCGTTCACAGGTTATATGTAAATATTTTTAAAAAGTTAGGGGCCACCAAACCCCTAACAGATTACTGAGTATGTTCAGTGGACGTTCGAAAAGTGAGTACTTTCGCGGAGATTTGATTTTGCTTTAACACGTTATGTAATAGAATTATCACCCATGAATGGGTGATTCTCTGTCACAAAAAGATGTGTTCACTAGTCCCAAGATTAGGGATAGCTCTATTTTTAAATGCATCTATATGATGAAGATAGCTTCACTGGAAATTTGAAGAAGTAAGAACAGTTCATTTTGTTCTGAAAGAACATTTTAACAAAATGTTTGGAATTGTAATTATACAAACAGTTGTTAGCATACTAGGTACATCAATACAATAGGTAGCGTATTTGGCTCACTTTGAATACGTAGCGTAGTATTTTACAAGCTTGAAGAATCTACTCCAGCAGCTGTCCAATTACGATACCATTACCATTGTGAAATATCAGGTCCGCGTATTTAAAGGGGCAAATTAGACGTACAAGAAAATCCACTGAAGTACTCCACGGATTTCACAACCAGTATTTCATTTACTCCTCGTTGTATAATTAGATAACATTTGAGACACCACACTAGCTTAAATACAGAAGCATTTCGCAAATAATCTTTGATCAGTTATGGTTAAGTGTTCATAAATTATTTATAATATTATTGTAAGCGGCGAAATGAAAATGAACTAACAACAGCAATCATGTTTTCTCAATATTGCGTTATGGGAAGTAATACATTTTCTCTACATATAATTCAGTTAAATATATTCTTTACTATGTAATTCAACCAAATTCATTATGCTGACTACCAAACGAGTAGAGAAACAATAGCAACAGTGTGTGGTGGCAATATCCGGCTACAAATATTTGTTCGCGCATCAATTGTTATTCAGAAAAACAACACCATTAAACGATACGGTAGAATTGATAGATGATTTTATTGTTGTTCGCCTGATGGAGATGTCCGAGGTTGTATGCAGGTCAGCCGGGAAATATATCCGAGGTTGTAAGCAGGTCAGCAGGGGATATGTTCAAGGTTGTAAGCAAGTCAGCAAGGAGATATGTCCGAGGCTGTGCGCAGTGCAGCATGGAGATATATCGGGCACAGAATAAAAAAAAACATTCATGGTCGTTGTCATCTTCATGCTTGACATCCTACTAATTTCATCTTACAACCAGGTGGGGTTATTCCCATTGAATTTGTTTATTATAACGTGCCACCGGTAGAGAAAGAACCAATCACTAAGCAGAAATCGGGTCTTGACTGGGAGCAAAGGCCGCTCCCAAATCCTCTCAAACGATGTCAGTTTTGGGGGGTGACGCCACATGCGCTATCGACCACATCACCATAACAGATGGTCCTGTAATCCAAACACATCTAAACAATCCAACATAATTGCCATCCCAACATCTTTCGTCATCGAATTGATGTTATTTCTGTGCTGTCGTAATATCATAATTTACCGTTCTCCAACAAGAAATACAACAAACTGTTCAATCTATGCTTACTGTAGTATTTACAATTGGGAATACTATAAATGAAAATTATCCAGATGGTTTTCAGATTTTTAATATTTTCATTAAAACACTTCGGACGCTCTTAATATGAGATAAACTTTGCCTAAACATAAAAACAAGAAAACTATTCTTCTTTATGATTTCATTCATAGTTCTTTCCGTGCTACATACTTTTACTTATCAATTGAATCAACCATTTCCTGCAAACATCCTTCTACAATAACGATGAAGATTTTTCTCTCATCCATTGCCATGTAAAGACAATACGTGTTCATGAAAAACAGTTTGACCACCACACCCAGCCCTCATTTGTTCTTTTTCTTCTTACGAATAATCGTTGCCTGTGGTGCACATCGGCGTAAAGTTTTCTTACAGTAAGAATTACCCACCCACTATCACCACACCTTGTTGTTAGCCACAGCTATAACGCATACAAGAAATTCGTAGCAGCTTTCATGAGAACACGGAAATGCTAATACTAAAACTTTAAGGGAAAAGCTAATGAACTCTTCAAACGTCACTTTGCGACATGACACCTATACTGTTTTCAACCTTTAATGGAGGACATAATGGCTGCATATACTCATCAGAAGAGGTTCTAAATCCGCGAAATGATACCATTACTGAAATTTGACCTGCCGTTACTGTATTTTTTCTTCGTGTATACATCATCATCTCCACACACATTACCATTTCATCGAAATGTACGACCAGCCCATCAATTTAATGGAGGCAAATCGTATATTAGGGTGTGGCAGATGTAATGAGAGTAACCCAATCATTCCGGGACCCAATACGAATATTGAATAAAAAAATATAAGATCCTCAGCAACTAGGCTGAAAAGGAAATCTTTGAAATTGATGTTTTAATAAAATAATCAGGAAATATTGCGAGAAATTTCATTGGCAGTCATCGAAGTGAAGTGAATTGAATGAAAACAAATATTAATAATCTCACTTATGATAATATGCAGACAAAAATGTGTGTCGATGAAGAATTAGTGGTCACACTATTTTTGAGAGACTTTTTTTTATTATCATTCAATCCGCGGGACGATTCTTCAAGCTAGTCCATTCATATTGATATTTAGGAATAAATTTGCTGTCGGATGCTAAAACACATAAGGTCAAAAAATTGCAAGTTGTTTTCTTCAATTGATTCATGTTCTCCAAAGGGGTATTCTATAAAGAAATACGGTAAGTTCCGAAGATACATGTTTATGATTTTGAATTCAATTTGACCAACATATTGTATTGTATTTTTATAGGTCGTGGCGATTCAAAACTCTGTCACCGTAAAATAATTGTTCTCGTGGATAATTCTTATAGAATTGGATTTTTCTTTAGTTGTATAGATGGAGGACATCAGTGTAGGCGGACGAAAAGGTACGGCACCTTCCTCACTTGAAAAGCTTGTCAATGCGTGGGAAGGTGGTAGTATCCTGATCACTGACGTCATGGGTGACCGAACAAATACCGTTGATGTGTCCCAACTTTTGAATTTTTTTGCGAACTTTGACTCAACCGTCAAACATAATGCTGGCAATTACAATATATTCTGAAGTTCTGTTATCGACAGTGATGAGTCATTCTCTCAGAGATCGCGTGTTCGAGTAGGTAAACATTATATTTCTATCCGCTCATTTCAGATCGATCAACCAGTTAGTGTATCATTATCTCTGAAATAATAAAAACATGATGTCAGCAATTTTTGTTATTAATTATTTCAACCTTTACTAATATTGATTGCTCATCGCTCAAAAATATTTTATTGCAAAAACCCAAGGGAATAGTGGCGACTACAATTTAAACATTCGTTCAGTTGATAAAAACTGATAAGAAATTATTGTATTTATAAGCAGTATTGAGGGTTTTACTTCTGGTGGCTTCTCTCTCCTGTAAAAATGTATCAGGTCTCTCTGTCGTTAACGATAGCCATGGGAACTGTGCTGTCTCCTTCAATATTGGCGCCCTCCAAAGCCACCTGTAACCTTCTTGAACAACATATCTTTTATTGCGCCTAATATATGTGAGGCTTTTTATGATAGAATAATTTCTTATGAGAATGATCCGGACGTCGCTTAGAAGTATTTGCAGAACATTTAAAACAAATCGAGTAATGCATACCAAGCATTGGCAGTAACTAAGTGACAGGGTCCAATTAGTTAAACTATGCCAGCCAATATAATTAGGAGGCAGAAATCGAAAGTGCATGTAACGCCTTTTGTGATCATTTCCTGGTGCCCAGGCGAGAGTCCTCAAGAACGAAAGTTGACGTAAATCGCGATAACATGCACAGACCTCAAAAAAAATGCTGGTGTTGACAGGGCCTTAGCGTCTTGCCGGGCCTTTCAATTTCAAGATGGAAGTGCTGATATTTTTTCAGGAATGATGCCACTGAACAAATCTCAAAAATCTACTACATTCGACGAATCAGTTTTTCTAACAAAAATAATTGTCAATATTTACGGACATAAATTAAAAAAAAAATCAGACCTAAATAATTATGCCGCAGTACCTACATTATGTTTAAAAAAACACTTCAGTTTGGACAATTCATTGAGCGTTCACTAAATACCCATCATTTATATTAATTTGCCAATTTGGAATCGTCGACGTTCATTTCATTTCACTCACGGGAGACTAACTGTGCACTGCTCTGTTACAAATAAATGGTGTAGCCAGGAAACGGATTTTGCGGGCAACACGTTAAAATAAAAAACAGGAAACACACTCAAGTGAAATAATCAGGGGAACGACGCAAAGTTTTACGGTATCCAACAAAAACTTCCTCATTTTATCCTTTCGGATGATTTTTTTGGTAATGAAAAAATGAACTTAATAATTCAGCAATACTCAGAATGATACAGGGTCGCTCGTTCATCCTTTTCGTCTTTGTATAAATTATTTCAAATTTTTGATAAATAAAATTCTTTGATTTGCCTAATAATATATTAGGTTCCCGATCCTGCGACGATATGTAGCTTGGACTCATGTTCCACATTGAATTGTGTCTTCTAATATATCGATAATATTCTACTTAGTACATCTACTACAGAATTTTCAGAACATTTACATATGATGTTCTCTGTACGGACTTATGGGAAAAAATCCATCACAACGATTGCATTTTTCTTGTACAGTGTGCAGATATACAAACTTTTATCCCTACGAGAAATAAATTGTTATCCCCACGAAGAATTGACCAAGCCTCTCCAGAAGTCCAGTCATGCTCATTTGATCTCCACTGTTAAGGTTGCTGCGGACGCTCAATCAGTGTTGGTGTGCCACCAAAGCAGAGACGCGCATTCAACTTCATTTGAAGGCGAAAGCTTCAATGTTTGCATTCCAAATATTTCGATTACGGCAGAGTGTGCCTCCACCGGATGCGGTTCGCTTATGAATATCGAGGCACAAGAGGAGGGATGTATGAGTGAGGCCTGTGGTTTGTAGATGCGAACGACAGAGCAGAGATACGAAATCTGGTGGACATTGGAATGGTTGACTGGGTCCTATTTCCTCGACGAGTTAGTTAAACCAGTGTATCGAGTAAAGTGTACCTATCAATATTTAATGGATGGACACGAATTGGTTTCACGTTGATATTGAGTGATCGGTTAACTACTAGCGTTACCGAGTGGAAGGAGGTGTACTCAAGTCTGATGTAGGTGAAAGATTGGTTAGGTATAGGGAGATGAGCTTGTGTGATTGCATACGGACTTAGTAGCGAAGGGGAGTGAAAAATTGAGGAAAAAATTTTGAACTGACCTAAGTTTTGGTTTTGAAAGTATGTGAAGTTCATTTCAATGTGTCAGTACTGGGTGACGTAAATCCCTGAGTTTGAGATGTAGTGGAGAAGATTGTAGAAAGGATGTATGACGTTCCCGGTTAAAAAAATTACAGTGGAGTAAACCTGGGAGGTCCGTGCATGGAGCAGGAGCTGGTGGCTAGAAATAGCTTGTTCAAGAAGCGCTTTTGGAAGGAAGATTAGGAGTGGAGCAGAAGTGGAGTGGGAACCAGAGAATGGGAGGAGAATGTGAGGTAGTATATGCGAAGAAACTGAATTTGGAAAGCAGAGCTGAAGAGTTCCAGGGCCTGAGAAATGTCATGTAACAATAGGAAACGTTCAGAGATGCGGTGGGATAGAAAAAAAGAGCCTCTGAGGAGTGACTGCAAGCGAGGTCGGTGGTGGCCTATGACAACTATAAAGAAAAGAGAGAGGAGGTGAATCGGGTGGTGAGGAGATCTAAGAGGGACGCTGATGCCAAAACGGCAGATTGTTGTGAGAGAATTTCTGTGGAAAACATGAAGATGTTCTAGCAAGAGGAGAATAGAGTGTGAAAGAAGGAGACCGGTAAAGAAGAGATGTGAACGATGATACTTGCCATTTGCTGTTGAGAAGTGGTGATGCGACAACAAATGTTGGAGAGGCTGCCATTTGTTGCTTTGGGTGGTGTGCACAGCTGGTTTCAGGAGAGAGGCTTGTTTCGAAAATCACCAGTGGCCCGGATGGTTTTAGGTCAGAGGCTTGTTTCGAACATTACTAGTGGTGCGGAAGATGGGAGAGGTAATGAAAGAAGGGATAGCCCTTGGTTTGGACAGCGTTGCGACTGAGAACCTAAAAGTAGGGGAGGGACGACTGTCGAATGGCTGGTGAGGCAACTGGATCGGCGGTTTGTGTCGGACGAGGTGTCGATTGAATGGCGCGGTTCGTGCAATGTTTCGGTGAATAAGTACAGAGGAGTAACAAATGAATTCTGCAACTCGAGAGGGATCAATTTGTTATTTACAGCCGAAAAAAATTGTACGGATAAAACAATTGGCCAGGGAAAGTGTGGTTTCAGGAGTGGTTAAGGAGGTGCCTATGATATTTTTTTAGTGAGACAATTCTGTGAGAATTACTTAGCGAAGGGAAAGGAGGTGTTCCGGGCCTCCATGAATCTGGAAAAGGATTACGATGGGTCGATGGGAAACGCTTTGGAGGGTGTTGCTCTGTTATGGAGTGAGAAACGAAGGTAGCAGAGCATGTGTAAGAGTGGGGAGTGGGGCGAGTGCATGGTTCACAGTGAATTTGGGACTGAGATACGGCTGCGTTTCAGGAGGTGAACGCGATTGTAATGTGTCGTAGATTAGACTTGTTAAAACCGAATAGGTGAAGTTTCAGTTGAGTCATTTACTGTTTGCTTATGATACGGCCCCGATGCGGATTCGAAAAAGAAGTTGTGAAGGCAAGGTTCAAAGTTTGGTCGAAAGTGTGAGAGGAATTAGCTACGAGTTGACGCGGGTAAAAGTTATGATATGAGATGTTGAAGAAATGTTAATACGAGCTGAATTATTGTCTTCTTAAATCGTGAATTAGTGTAGGAAAGTCGGTATTTTTAGTTCCTGGGCCCCCATGTATAGAAGATTGAACAAGTGGAAATTGAAGTGAATTCACTGGTGAAGGAAGGATGTTAAGTGATAGGTGCACATACGAGTGTAATGAGCTGTAGGACGTTGGGGATGGAAGCAACGAGAGGATTGTATGTGGGGGTAGTTGTCCTATCTGGCCTTGAGTATTGTGTATTGTTGGATGAGAGTAGAGGAGAGAAGTATAATGTTTCCAAGATGAAGTGTTTAAGGGTCATGGCTGGAGGAACGCTGAGAGTCCGAATCAATAACAATGGGGTTCAAATTAGAACGGGGAATGTGGATAATTTGGAGGATATAGCATTTTCGCGTGTTCTGAGATAGCTCAGCGTATGGTGAAGATGGATAAGGAAAGAATAGTGCAAAAGGTGTTGAAGGAGGAGTCCATTACGAGTAGGCCTAGGGGCAGACCGATGTTAGATAGATGGATAACGTAAAACAGGCGTTGGGGAAGAGAGACATAAGCGTGGAGGTTCGAGAGAGCGTTCAATGGATAGGCGTGAGTGGAGAATGATTGTGAATCTACGATTTTTTTACGCTGCCCTAATGTACTCTCTCCTTAAGCGTCGCGTTGAGAAATAAGTTTGTTGTGGGGAGGAAGGGGGACACTGAGACGCAACCTAGGATAACCAATCACACTGTTGGGCCTTGTTGCTGACATTGACATCAGGCTGCAACCACATGTGTGTTTGGGGCGCGATGTTTCGGTCGCACCCTATAGCGCAAAACAGGTAAGTTGTTTGATTGTCAGTGCATGAGCGGAGTGGAGAGATTTCGCCCATCATCTCCTGGGGCATTTTGGCTTCGTGTCTGTATCTGAATATCTATTCTATCTAGTCATACACATGACAAAGATAGTTTCAATAGGAATTTGCAAACATATTAATAGTACGCATTGGTTGGATACGATTTTTCATCAAACTATTCTGAATTGATTAAATACGGACACGTGTAAGCAAATTGAAGCAATAATATACTAGATGGTAAATATTGTTCCCCATCAAATATTGTTCCCCATATTGGCTAGTGATCCATTAAATACGTTTGTACAATTTACTCCAGCAGGTGAACAAGTAAGATACCATTATCATTTGTAAATCTCAGAGTAGATCTTTCAAGTCAAGTGAAATGGTTGTTTGGGACGAATTTGCTTTACTAGTCTACGGACTATGCAACCATGATTCAATTACCTCTACTATGGGCAATTTCGTGACTTTTGAGAAACGACCATATAATGGAATAATACTACACAAATAATTTTTGATCACCGTTTGTTTGGTGTTAATATTTAAAATGAAATGAGAAAACGAAGTAATATGTTATTGAGCTGAACAAGAAAATCCCATTTACTGAAACATTCCTATGTGGGAATGATTATAATTTCCTCTTACCCTTTAATGTGTTATCCTGACATATTCACTAAGCTGGCACAAACATAAAGCATCAACTAATGTCAACAGTGTTTGGATGCTTGACGGAAAATAGGCATAACAAACAATTTGGGTAAATATTTCTCGCGTAACATTGATTTGCGACTAACTAGACGATGGGAAACCTATAAAAAATGTAAAAAAACATCAGAAAAACAATGGCCCTGAACAATAAGCCCGCAGCAAATAAGAACGCTGGATAAGGGTTGACGCCTCATGCACCATCGAGCACATCATGATAACAGATGGGGGACTGAGACAGGGCTGCGTCAAGACTTCAAACACATTCTTTTTGTGCACCTTCGCCAACGTATTGGTGTCAGTTGTGATAATCATGTTAATACTGACGTTCTGCAGTCAGGTGAATGTATGGATACTTCAGTATTTAGAGTTGAGAAACACAATATTTTTTAAAATCCAGATAGTTTGGCAATTCTATGATTTATTCGTTCCAACATCGCTGGCGTACTAAATATGAGGTAAGCTATGAATCAAGAAATATAACATAGAATCTTGAGTTACAGGTTTCTAGTCACAGTGCTTACTGTGGTACTTTTCCCTACAGATGATTTCATTTTTCATGTATATATCATTTAAAATAAAGATGAACAATTATCTTCACACATTACCATATTAGGAGCAAGCATGTATATGACAGACTGTTCGACAACCGAACAAAACCCACATTTCTCCTTCGCTTTATTTACGAAAAACAGACTATGATGAATACCTATATTTAGTTCACAGTAATGAAGAATATAAGTATATCGTGGCAACCTTTGATGATAACACCAAAATTAAAATACCAAGCTGTAATGCAAACGCTTATGGACTCATCCAACGACACTTTGTGACAAAACTATTTTCACCGTTCCAGTTTATGATGGAAGACATAATGACAACATGTTCTTTCCTGAAGGTAAAAACACAGAATATTATCAATACTAAATTTAAATCCGCCACTACTGTATGCTTTCTCCGCTCATATATCACCCCGATATAAATTATAATATGGAAACTAAAGTACTGTGCATTAGTCTTGGTATGGGAAATATATGACGATCGTAAATCATAGTTATTAAGGCCTTTTTATTTATATTAAACAAAAATGCAGCACGCGTTCATTTGGATGACTTGTAGGTTTATCAGCTCTTATATTGTAAAATTAATACATTGATTTTTTTTCAGTTCCCGAACGTCACAGCAATGTTTTTATGTGAATTATTTTTACATTATGAGACATGTTCAGATGAATTCACTTTAGATCCAATTATTTATATGAATATCACACATATCATTATATGGTGCCGTGTTTTCATTTTCTCTTGGTCCAATTTCTCCGTCTAATGAAATAGGAACTCTCGGTTACAAAGATGGAGACCTTATTTTCAGTTTCGCATTTTATTTAAACTTAATTTAAAAAAAATAGTGTGTTGTTTGGTAACTTTTTATGGTTGTATGTTCACAGCCAAACGTCTGGAGGAAATGTAAATGTGTAAATTCAAACTATATAACATGCAATATCATAAACAATACGCGAAATTCTACATCCGTACCTACTTAATTACTTGACTAATCTTGGTAGCAGTGCTAGTGAATTGTCGGGGCTGAATTATGGTATCCACCCCTGCCAATACATCTAAGCAAGACCTGATTAAACTGATGCTAAGGGATGAAGATGTGGGTATACTCTGCATTACAGAGACACGTTTGGCTCCCAGCATGGAATGCAACTTCAATCAGATAGATGGGTATGAATTGTTCAGAAAAGACCGAGGTAAAAGAAGAAGCGGTGCCTGTATCTATGCCAGAAATGAGTACATAACCAGGACATTGAAAATGGTTGGATGTAGAGACGAAGTGAACGATGTTTGGATTACCGTCCAAGATAGAAAAAATAAATCTTTCAGTGGTCAACCCAAAGCCAATACCCAGTCAATCAGTGACATATAATCCAATTTCCAGACATCAGCTACTTTGGTGAAGAACACGCAGCTCTCGACACTTCAGCAACAGTAGTTTCAAAGAAAATAGGTCCCCCTTCCAGTCAGCTGGATAACTACTGAACTCAATCAGGAAATATAAACTCAAAATATTTACAAAGGTTTCTGAAAGGTCAAGCTAACAAAAATGGTGATAGAAGTAAGACTGAGTCAAATAGTACGGATTTGACCGATGACCGATGACCGATGCGAGCGGTTTGCCAACCGATGAGAAACACCATGACTAATACTGAACATAGTGGATTTGATTCCATTCACAGTTACCTAT